>JAODAL010004559.1:0-154922 GCA_025379985.1 Phyllomedusa bahiana | reverse complement strand
GGAAACATCATATTTGGGGGGGTTTTTCCCTTTGAAAAGGGAACATGACACTGTCGTATTGAAGGGAGGATGAATGGGGCCGTTTTATTGTGAGATTTTGGCCAACAACCCTCAGTAAGAGCATTGAGATAGGTTGTGGCTGTGTCTTCCAACAGGACAATGACCCAAAACACAAAGCCAGGGCAACTAAGGAGTGGCTCTGTAAGAAGCATTTCAAGGTCCTGGAGTGGCCTACTCAGTCTCCAGACCTGAACTCAATTGAAAATCTTTGGAGGGAGCTGAAACTCCAGTGGTAGTCCAGCGATAGACCGGAAAGGTCTGAAAAAGATCTGTATGGAGGAGTCGCCCAAAACCCCTGTTCAGAGTGTAAAAAAATTTGGGCCCAAGAACCCCAGGAAAGCATCTGACTCTGTAATTGCAAATAAAAGTTTCTGTACCAAATATTAAGCTCTGTTCTTCTATTGTATCAAATACTTATTTCATGCAATAAAATGCTAATTAATTATTTAAAAATCATACAATGTGATTTTCTGGATTTTTTTTTAGATTCTGTCTCTCACAGTTGTACCTAAGAAAATGACAGACCTCTCCATTCGTTGTAGGTGGGAATACTTATTTTTTCCCTCTGTACATACATGCACATGTATATATATGCATATATACATACACATATTAACATTACCTGAAGGAAGTAGCACTGCATGCTTATAAGGTCCTCTTTAACCCCTTACCGACATTTGCCGTACTCATACGGCAATGTCGGGTAGGGGTTCCCGCAAATTGACGTATGAGTACGTCATGGCGATCTTGCGCGCTCACAAGCGGAGCGCGCAACATCGCAGCATGGAACAGCGGTATATTACCGCTGGCATCATGCCCCCATCCCCCCTGGCCACCGTGAGCGCCGGCCGCGGGGGATTAACCCCCCGCTGTCGCGACATCGTAGACGCGACAGCGCAGCTGCGGGCAGCAGATGTGCGCTCCGGCGGCCCGCGATTCCGGCGCAGTAACGGCGCTCACCGCCGCTACTGATCTCCTCCAGACAGCCCGGATGCTGAATGACAGCATCCGGGTTTTTCTGGTGACGTCCGATGCCCACAATGCATTGTGGGAAGGGGTGACTGACAGTTGCCATGGAGACAGTATCAGCTATAAGTTGTGTGCTGATCTCCTATTGCATGAACGATCTGACGATCGTTCTGCAATTCCCCCATGGGGAAAAGTGTAAAAAATGTGAAAAAGTAAAAAAAAGTGTAAAAAAGTAAAACACAAACATAAAAAATAAAATAAAAACACGTACACCGCCCTTTTCCCCTTTCCAAACGCCAATGGCCCAAAAAAGATAAAAAATAAATAAAGTACTCATATTTGGTATCGCCACGTGCGTAGCGACCCACCCTATAAATCTATCATGTTAATTAACCCGTACGGTGAACGCCGTAAAAAAACCAAAAAAGTCACAGAATTGCGATTTTTGTTCATCCCGCAGCACATAAAATAGAGTAAAAAGTCATCAAAAACTCATATCATCATCAAAGTGATGCCAATTAAAACGTCAGTTCATCCCGCATAAAAAAGTCCTTACACAGCTTGTATACGGAAAAATTTAAAAGTACTGGCTATTAGAAGAAAGCGATGCATAAAGATTTTTTACACAATCAAAACACTTTTTTTCAAAAAAAATTGTGCTTTCAAATAAAAAAACTACATAAATTGGGTATCGCCGTAATCGTCTCAACCACAGAGTAAAGTAATTGTCACGGTACGCACGGTGACGCTATTAAAAATAAAAAAACACTGCTAGGTTTTGCAGTTTTTTTCTTCACCCTGCCTTCCAAAAAACGGATTTAAAAGCGATTCATTAAGTCTTGTCCCCAAAAAATGTTCCCAATAAAAAACGTCAACTCACCCCGCAAAAAAAAAGTCCCTATACAGCTCCATAAACAGAAAAATAAAAAAAGTTATGGCTCTCAGACTGCGGCGATGCAAAAAAGTGTTTTCCTTTCAAATAAAAGTGTTTTTTTTTGTTGTTAAAAGCAGAAAAACATTAAAAAAATATACAAATGTGGTATCGCTGTAATCTATCAACCTGCTGATTTAAAATAGCATTCATTTATACCGCACAGTGACCGCGTAAAAATAAAAAATAAAAAACACTTCCCAGGATTGCTGTATTTTGTACAAAATGCCTCACAAAACCTTAATAAAAGGGATCAAAGCTTTCATATGCCACCCGTAATGGTACTAATAAAAACTTCAACTCAACTCGTAATAAAAACAGCCCACAAGCAGCTCCGTATGCAAAAAATTAAGAAAGCTATGGCTGTAAAATAGGGACAACATAAAACGCAACTTTTTTTAAACTCGCTTCTATTGTGTTAAAGTATTAAACTTAAAAAAATATATAAAATTTATATCATTGTAATTGTACCAACCCCCATAGTAAATTTATCCCGTCAAATTTATCCCGTATGGCGAAAACTGTAAAACGAAGCCCAAAAAAAATGGCGGTACTGCGTTTACCCCCCCCATTTCCATGGCCCAATGCTAAAAAAAAACTACGGACACCTGTGCCGGGCCCAAAATGCCCAAAAAACACCCTTAGTTTGGTCCTGAGGGGTGTTGAATCCAAAATGGGGCAAAATTCTGGAAGGTTTCACCTGTTTAGTACTTTGGGGGCTTTGGGAGATGCGACATGGCCCCACCAATATCTGTGCGCCAAAAGCCAATAGCGCTCCCTCCCTTGTACCCCCTGCCTGCGCCCAAAACAGCAGTTTACAACCCCCAATGTAATGTATTGCCGAACTTGTAAGAAATTGCGTAACACAATTTTGGGGCTTTATTTCCAAGATTCCTTGTAAAAATTAAACATTTTCAGCTAAAAATTTCAGATTATTGGAAAAAATATTTTTTTTTTAATTACAGAGCCGAAGCTTAAAAAAATCTGTGAAAGACCTGTGGGGTCGATATACTGACTACACCCCCGGGTATATTCCTTAAGGGGTATAGTTTCCAATATGGGGTCTTTTTAGGGGTATTTACTAAGTTTTAGCACCTTAGGGTGTCCGCAAACCTGAAATGGCATCTAAATAAAATCGTAATGAAAATGAGGCCCCAGAGTCCAGTAGGTGCTCCTCCTATTCTGGGGCTTGTGGTTGAGCCAAATATGACTAGGGGGCACATATGGGATATCTCTGAAAACAGCAGAATCTGGGGAATTTAATATTAAGTTTCATATCCTGATCATATTACCATTTTCTTGTCAATAATGTATTAAAAATTGAAATTTTGCAAAAAAAGTGAAATTTTTGACATTTCACTTCCACTTTGCTTTAAATTCCTGTGAAACACCTAATGGGTAAATAAACTTCCTAAATGCGGTTTTGAATACTTTGAGGCAGGCATCCTCAAACTGCGTCCCTCCAGCTGTTGGGAAACTACAACTCCCATCATGCATTTATATAATCTTTAACAGTGGGAATGATGGGAGTTGTAGTTTCCCAACAGCTGGAGGGCGGCAGTTTGAGGATGCCTGCTTTAAGGGGTGTAGTTTCTTAGATGAGGTCATTTATGGGGGTATCTAACTTACAGGTCAATCAAAGTCACGTTAGAACTGGACTGGTCCCTAAAAAATGTATATTGCAAATTTTCTTGAAATTTACTACTAAATTTCTAAGCCCCTAATGTCGTAAAAAAAATAAAAAAAAAAGACTTTAAAAAAATGATGCCAAACTACAGCAGACATATGGTAGATGTAGTTATAACTATTTTGAGTGGAATAACTATCTGGGCTTACATGCAGAAATTTTGAAGTTTGAAATTGGTAAATTTTTCACATTTTTCCTTTAAATTTTTATATTTTTAAAAAATAAGCATTTTTTCGACCAAAATTTCTTACTATCTTAAAGCAAAATGTGTCACGAGGGAAAACAATCTCTGAATACATGGATAGGTTTTAAAATGTCAAAAAGTTATTCTCCATAAAGTGACCATGACAGATTTAAATAATGGGGCTCTGTCAGAGAGGCCAAAACTGGCTCCGGCGGTAAGGGGTTATCTGTCAATCAGCAGCCACGAGTACTCAGCAGAAGCAGAGCATTGTGGAGCAGAGCCGGAAGGGCCAGTCCTAGTAGATCTTCCTGCACTTTATTTTATTCATGTTGACATATGGACTGCTTTACAGTGCCCAGAAACTGTACTGCAGTAGCAGCCTCAAGGATAAGGTGCTAAGCAGCTGAATAATAATAATTTTTTTTCTTACTTGTCCTCACCCTGCAGAATGAATGTTACTAGAGTCTTTCAGTGTGTCGGTGTCTGATACAGTTGAAAGTGGTGCAGCTGTTTAGGAGCACCATTTGTCTTCTGGTTAAGGCGGCCCTGAAAACAATATCATATTAAAGGGACACTCCAGTTTTTCTTTTTTTTTCTTAGTTCACTAGAAATTTCTTTTAGAAACACTGTAAAGCCAGTAACTTTGCTTACGTGCAGCTGCATACAGGATTTCTGGCTGATGCAACAGTCTGTTAGGTCACATGACCTTCACTCTGATTAGCTGGAAACACTGTGCTTTTGATGCTGACAGGAAGTCTGTCTTTCTGTGCACTTTGAGAATGGCTTTGAACCTCCCATAGAAATACATAGAGAGATTTACTCCCAGGTGGGTCACATGACCCAGTGGTAGCAGTGAGAAATCAGATGTATACATCTGAAGGTAAGCAAAATCACTGCCACTACTACCTAGCGATTTCTAAAAAAAAACTTGAATGTACTACAGATTGATATACAACATATCCTTATTTGGTCTGCAGGCTCAGATTTTGAGAGACCATGTCTTGACATTGTTGACTTTACATACATCCTTCCTGAGGATAAGCATGCATATAGAATCTTATCTATGCATCTCTTGTCTGTATGCCATTTTACAAAGGTCATATGGATTCTCAGTACAGAGCTTCTGTATAAGCTTAGTCATATGCCATGTGAATAAAGATATTCAAGTATTGCTCTGTATAGTAAGAATCTGATGGAACGTGCTACATGTTTCTGTTGAATTTGAATGGAATGTAACAGAAAAATACTTTACATGCCTGCTCATGAAGTCAGTAGCACATAGTAAGGGCCCATACATTTACATGTATGATGGTATAATACAGATTTCTGCATGAGCCCTCGGTTTTAGCACTTTTTAGTGCTCTGCTGAATAGAAGTTATTTATTCTTCACAGCCCTTTAGAATCCATCTATAAACATTTATTATGAGTAAGAAAAAAACAGCACATATGGAAATCCTACTCATATCATTATGTAAACAGGGTTATTCTTGCCATGTCCTAAGACATAGCATTATACTTTATAGTATACTTATAGCTCTTCCGCAGGTAAATGGCCTAATATTATATCTCTGCACAACAAAAATAAATTACTTCTGGCTTAAAAGCACGATAAGTAAAATACTGTTTAACATACTAATCAGAAGCTGGACAAGAGATATATTCCATGCAAGAGCCTGTCAGGCAAAAGCAAATCTCCTAGGCTCCATAGAAATCTGAAAACTGGTGACGCAACCATCTCTTACCTCTAAATTAATGCTTACACTGGCAGATTTTTTTTCTGCTACAGATTTTTTTTATAGAAAAAAGAACAGAAAGCTAGAGACTGATGTCCATGTAATTCACAGAAATACAAATCTGAACTTGGTTGCTACGGGTGACTAGTTAGTTTTCCATAGCATGAGGTGCAGAAGTATTCATGAGAAGAGTAGGCAATCCAAGATAAAAGCAAAATAGTATTATGCTCCCCACTGCTTCAATACTCTACATGTGATCCTAGGGCAAAGCTTGTCTTTCTAAGGGTAACGTGTATAAAGTGGGAGGAAGGGTGCACATGTAAAAATCCTGATCACGTGCCACATGGTCTGGCCATGGAGGAGAATGTATTGTCAGCTTTGGAGCGATTTCCTCTGGCTGTTGAGGGAAAGTCAGACCATTATGGAAAACCGATTGGGGCAGCCGGTGTTGTGCTGTAGTTAGGTCCTCTAATGGGGGCTGACAAAGCTTCCTGTCCTGGTGGCTCATTAACTAGCTTCAGTAAGATCTGGTTGCCCTGCAGACTTATAGTGTTCTGGTTAGCTAGGTCTGGGATGTGGTCTAGTTAGGACAGTCCTAAGAATGGTGCAGTGGTCCCAAGTGAGTAGTGGAAGAAGTGAGGTGGGGCCTCTGAGAGTAGGACCTAAGGATCAAGACCACAGCCCCAGCAGTGCTGAGAAAAGAACTTGAGGCAGGCCTTAAAAAGATTGTTTGGTGCCAGTAGAGGGATACAACCTAGTTAACTGTATTTAGATTGAATATGAAGTGCTTAGAACAGTGTCTGTAAGGGATGGAACCAGAAAATGCAAGATTGGTGTTGATCTGTGTGGAGTAACACATGCCTGGAAGGGGCTCTTTTAAAGAGATCAGAAACGTGAGCAGATTCTCTCCTGTTAAAATTATATTTTGGAAACGTTTAGGCAGTACTAGCGTGATTGTAATCATTAAAGGGGCTTTCCAAGTTGTTTAAAAATGTTGGCAGCATTTGAAATTGTGTTAAAATGAAAAAAAGAAGCTATTCTCACCAATTCCAGCTCTGCCACTTTGGTCTGCCCCACGGGACTTTGTTTACTTGGCTGCAGCAATGCTATGCTATGCTTTAGTGGCCTTCTACTGTACAGGTTATTGCTGATGCCAAATAAACAAATCCAATATCCCTGGTAAAAAGGTTTTTTTTAGAATTTTTGACAGTATTTGGTCCAACTGATAACACTTACACCTCTCAGGCCATAGTCAGCCTGGAAGAGAACTGTCAAGCAGTCTTCTCACTGCCGTGATACCAGAACTCACAGAAGGCAATTCAGAGAGACAAACTAGGAAGTAATGTACATAAGAGAACTTTAAAACTAAGCATAATAAAAATATCACCCATTAAAAAATCATAGAATAGTTGCATATTTGCTTGTCACTATGTGGGGAAAAAAATGAGACTACAAATCAGTTCAGCATGATAATCTATAACATCTCATCTTTGAGGATGTTTCTCTATCCTTTCTTGCAGTCCTTCAGATATTAGTTACTCTCTCCCTCTGTTTAGCAAATCCTCCTGCCTTTTTATTGTATTTGCAAGATGTGATAGAATGTGGCATGTCGGCTTAAGATAGCGCTGGGTTGTGAGGCATGCAATCTGGACTAAGCAGGACCCTGCAAGCCCTTGCTGTACCAATACTATGTAACCATTTTTGATGATTACCTACTGATTTTTGTATTTTGAATGCCTGCCTTTTTTGTTTTTATTGTTGTGTTCATTATTGAAAAAAGTAAAATTACATTTTAGAGGGAAGCTTAGAGGGGTTTTCTCACTGCAAAGATTAGCTTTCAACATGTAGGGACAGGTAATTGAAGACTTTTTCTATATACATAGGTCTTTAGATTTTTCCCTGGTCAGAAGATAAGAGATTTTATTTGCTCTGAGTGTACACAGGTTTCTATGGTCCTGCTCTCCCTTCCTGATTAGGCAGAGAGCAGGGAGTGATGTCCCCATGGTCAGACAGAGCAGTCCTTAGCTCTATCGAGATTAGATTAATTAGTGAAAAACACTTATATTCGCTCCTCAGAGCTTTTGTTTGCTGAAGATTAAATCTCTTACACTTAAGTCAGTGTAACGGCTCAGCTAGCTACAGAGGAGCTTAATATGCTAATCACTGCTATAGAACCACCCACATCCTGACCCAGCAGCGCAAGTCTGAAGCTGTCTGTGGTCCTGTAAAACAGCATGGTGAGACAACCCCTTTAAAACTCAGTAATAGGTGGGTGCCTGGTTAGCACCTGGCAACAGTAACTACTTTGTACCTGCAAACCCAGTACCTTATGCATAATCAGTCAAATCACTACTTTTGCTTTGTGCCCAGCTCATAAAAAAATAAATGTTGGAATAGTACTGGTTACTGAATGACTGACATTTTATGTGGGGCTTCCTCCACATTTACATTTTTGCATTGAATTTTTTTACCAAAAAAGTGGCAAACTTCATGTCTTTTTTATGTTTTATGTATATTTCTCATGAAGATTTTTGGCATTTTTTCAAAATAATGTGTTTACGTTTCTAGGTGCATTTTTAACTGGTGCTTGTTTATCACTAATTATATGATTTCTCAAATGATTTGTAATGTGGAAAAATGTCCCAAAACATGCATTAAAAATGCAACCCACTTTTTTTGCTGTAATAAATAATAATAAATAATATTAAAATAGTAAAGAATAAAAAGAACAATGGTGCTGCTTGTGGAAAAACAGTGAAAAAATGTGAAAAAAAATCGCATCAACTACAGCAAGTTCCATTTGGAAAAAACTGACACTGACGGGGAAAAAAAGCACATAAAGTGCAAAACAGGCTTTAAGGAAAAATTTATATTTTCCAATTGACTTCCATCTAACTTTTGACTACTGCAAAAAAAACATGCGAAAAACACACCAAAACATACTGCTTAAAATGTGACGTTCCCTACTGCCAGATTAAGGAGTATGAGGTTAAACTTTAAAAGACAAATGTCTGTAGGATTAGTAGACTGTATATTAACGTTAGATGATTTCCTGAACTACTGTATTTCCCCATTCCACTTATCCTGTAGGTGTCACATTTCTGACTTTTCCAAAGTAATAGAGCATTGTGCTGGTGTATGAACATGAATGCATAATGCAGTAGTGTAATCATGAGACTGCTTCATGTTTTTTCAGATGATGTCGGAGAGATTTGTCGAAAAATACTACAGGACAGGAAGGAAATTCCTCACAATTTTCCCAGATGGAACTGCACAGATATTGTATCCTTTGTACTCTAAACTTTACTTTCTTTATTATGACATATGTCTTGCTAGTGTGTACAGACTCGAGGTCTTCTGTGGTATGTCTCAAAATGGGCATAAGCACAAGTCATTGAGCATTATTCCTACTTGTGCATTGAGTCTGCTTGCATGGCTTCAGCTTATGCACATTTCTGTAGGTGTAATCTTTTGCTGTGATGTGAACTGTGAAAATGTAAAATGGGACGCAGTAAGCAGAGGTGTGAATTAGCAATATTAGTATTGTAGATAGACACACTGTGGAAAAGCCGCATGTAAGAATATACATTATTTTGCATTAATTTATTGGTGGGAAAAAAACACCTTTTTACGTGGTTTTATTATGGCATGCAATAGGAGTGAATGCATTTACTTAGAGTTTTATCACAGTTTGGCAATAGTCCACTTTTGTGCAAAACTGTTTTTAACTTGTAAAAAAAATAAACAAGGTGTTTGCTTGTAATAAAGAGTGAGATGTCATAAGAGAATAATAAAGTATAAGTAAGCTCTTACATTTCCTCCCTAGTTAAACAAACAAACTCTCGATAAAATACTTAATTATTGGCTGTTGATAGGATTTACCATTCGTCCGGATTTAATACACTTTTGAAATTTATATAGCCCATTACATGAATACTTTTCAGTTACCAGTCCTTTAAAGGGGTTGTCTCACTACATCGATTCATCTTATCTCAGTCCTGTTTTCTTGGTTTCATTTTGAATTCAGGGGATTGTTTACTGGCTTCCACTAGGCTGCAGTAGAAGCCAGGTCTGTAGCTATAGCGACCAGTGCTGGCAGCCTATCAGGAGAGATGGAACAGATCTGTAGCTATAGCAACCAGGGCTGGCAGCCTATCATTAGAGATCAAACAGGTCTGTAGCTATAGCAACCTGAGGAGCTGATGCAGCCCATACAAGAGGGGATATCTAGGAATAGGTAGGACATTGTTAATGGACATATATTGCAAAGTGACTTGTTTTTGCAAGCTCTTTAACATAAAAAGCAATCCTTGTAGTGAGACAACCCCATTAAGCTTACACAGTTACACTTCTCATTTGTTTTTCACCACTAGTTAGAGCTTATATGTTGAAAAGCTATTAGTCTTATAAGCTTGAATCTTAAAATAAAAGTGCATAGGCTATAATGTCTGTAATGCAAAATAAGTAGCGGAGCTATTAAGTTTTTGCAGTAATTGTGATTGTGGTCATGAAAAATTGCTTAGTTATGCAAATAGGGACTATTGGTAGGTACTGTATTAGGTGCCCAGATTTTAGTTCTGATGAAGTCACCTGACTGCAATGCTGGTAAGATGATAGTGTTCTGGTTATGTGACTGTCTGGGCATCTTGCTGACTGGACTGTGCTGCTGTGGAAGAGCAGGCCCACAGTGCTGTCTGTACTTCCACAGAAACAGAGTCCAGTTCTGATGACGCTTCACATATATACATGACCATGATGCTGCTAGAATCAAACTAGTATTGTGGTCTTGTGATTGTAGGAAGTGGTCAACAGATCTGGATCCCAAAATGCCCTCAGGACCCCTCTGCAGTAGCATTGGTGACACTGTGGCTTAGTCAGGAAGTGAAAATGTAGTTCTTGAAGTGGATGTATCGATAGAGATAAAATGAGCCCGTGTAGTCATCTGAGCGACTCTTACAAAGGCCAGTGTGTGAAGTCTACATGACTGGGCCAGAGTCTGTATAAAAAGTGTTCCTGGTATACAGTGGTTAGTATCTATCAATAGTGCTCCAAGCTAGAGCTGCTGTGGCACAAATTGCTAAAAAATGAGTGCTGGCTATGATATAAAGATGGCAGAACACATAGTGTAGCACAGATCGCTGTGAATGGGGCTGTCGAGTCTCAACATTGTGTGCACTGCCTTACATGGAGTGTCATTTTGCCACCTATATCTGAGAATATTTTTTTTGTCAAGACAGGTATCCAGTTGCACATAATACCAAAGATAACCTTCATCCCGATGGTAGTCATGGCAACTAATATTGCCATAAATCTTAGGCTGCTAGTTTCCCACACTGGCAACATGCATGATAGAAGTGGTAGCGGTAGACATTTGCTATACCGCCCACTGATATCTATAATTTTGCAGATCATTGTTTCTCTACTTACATTATTTTGTAAAATGTAGTATTGTAAATTAAACCCCCCCCAAAAAAATAATTACAGTAAGTAAGACTACTTACAAGTAAGACTAAGGTGACGCTACAGCATACAGAGAGGGATCAAAGGAGAAGCCGCTACATACGGTAGGATCGGAAAAGAGGAGACAGGGCTGGGTGATAAACTTATGAGGCAGAAGGAGGCAGCTGTCTATATTGTAAGCACGCGCTTAGCGCTTGGATGCCATCTTGGACCATCCCGAGTTATAACCAGCTTGCTTTAGTGGGGTCGCCCCTCTTCTGGTCAGTGGTTATGGCACATACGTCACTCCGACACCAGGTAACACTTTTAAACTGGCCTTAGCCAGCATTATTCAGGCACCAGTTACAGGAGAACATAAACAACAAACAAAATCCTCAGCCATCTAGCCACTAACTATAACTGGCAGTGAATCCTTCATTAATGTGGTCTGGACCTAGCATCCAACACCAAATTCCATACAGTTATTGTACACCCTATACTTTCCTCGGCCTGGGGGTCAGAGTCCTTGACCAGTTCTACTCTGCTCCAACCTTGGCAGCACGCCACACACCCCTTAAGGCCTCTTAAGACCTGCCAGAATCTGTGTGGAACCATCAGTCAGTGGCAGAAATATGCTACCACCTGCGGTCGCTGTGCCATAATATATATGGACTACCCTCACTTTTTAAAGAGTACTCCTGCAACCTGGCAGCCTAAAAAAGTAACAGGGTTTCGGTCTGGTGGACCGTGGCCTCATGACAGTCCTGCCTACAAATGACAAATGGTCAAGGATGTCAAGTGCGTCCACAGTTGCTTTGAAAGAAGTAGTGACATCAGAGCTGCCTTTGCTTTTAGGTAAATACATTTACTGTAACAATACATTAAAGCAATACATACATACTTTAGAGTCAGCGACAGCAACTATGATGGGACCTCAACTCAGATTGCCCCTATCCCATTTATCATTAAATTACACAAACTAATGCTGGTAGAACAAAAAAATACACAAGGGTTGAAAGGGACATATGTTCAAAGACCATGGTTCCCCAATACCACATCCCCATGGGGTGCACGATCAGGGAAGTAGAAATAGGTAGCTGAACCTGCCCAAGCATTCAGTAGTGTTTCATTGCCAGGGCACTTCAGCTTCTTAAAGTGAACCTGTCACATAGGTTATTCCCCCCTTGCTGAGGACAGCACAAGCTAGTGACAGACATGCAGTTTCCTGCACTTTCCCTTATTCTGTAAGATGCTGGCGTTTCAGAGCATTTAATGCTCAAATCTGGCAGTTTTCAGCCAGAATAGAGTCCAGCTTATTCATGAGCAGGTGTTAGTCCCACCCACCCAAGAATAGCCCCGCCCACCTGGCAGTTATTCACGTTTCTACCTATTCAAAATAATAGGTTCATCAGTTGTGAGGTGGGTGGGGCTAGCCTAAGGTGGACAGGTCATGAATTAGTGTAAGTTCATACGGCGTAATTACGGCGCGTATTAAGCGCAATATGCGGCAAAATACACCCGCAATTGCACCTGAGAATAAGCCTGTGTGAACATACCCTTAAACTGACTCTTTTCATGCATAAGCTGGACTCTTTTCATGACTATTTTCTGGCTGCAAACTGAAAGATTTGAGCATTAAATACTCAAACTGCTACATTTCACAGAATAAGGGACACAGCGCTGGAAACAGTATTTCTGTCACTAGCTTGTGCTGTCCTCAGCAAAGGGGGCATAAACTAAGTGACAGGTTTAATTAAAAGGGAACCTGTCAGGTGGTTTATGCTACCTTCTCTGAGGAGCATAGGATAGAGGGAGAGAAACTGAGCTATGTGGTATGTAGGTTTATATGATTTGTAAAAGGCAGAGAGAATACTGATCGGACTCCTTAAGAGACAGTAGGAGTCCTGCTTATCCCACCCACATACAATGATTGACAGCTTTCCCTGTATCAGTGTGTATGCAGAGATAACTGTCAATCACTGAATGTGGTTGGGACTTTCAGTTTCACTTTCGCACATTTGTTCTGCTTTTTACTCAGAAATCTTGCTCCAAATCATATAAATCTCTATATCACAGAGCTCAGCTTTTCTCCCTCTATCATATTCTGATCAGGTAGAGCAGCACAAACCACCCTGTACAGCTGAAGAATTCCTCCCTCCTTCACTACATGTGTCATCACCTCCATTTTCTTTTCTTGGCCACCACTGCTGTCTTGAGGTTAGAGCCAGGCAACAGTTTGAACTGCATGGCTGCCAATATAGTCGGTGCTGCTACCAGCATTACTGGGTGGTTTCTGCCCCTGTCCTTGTCTGACCTTATCTTATTGTGTTTTTCTTGTTGGGGTAATGGTCATTTGTACGTTTTGAAAAATATATGGGATAAGTTTGGTCCCCACCTCTGGGATCCAAAACCATCTTGAGAATCTACCTATGTGATATGGCTACACAGAATATAGCAACGCTTGCCTTAGAGAGTTAACTGTTTCCGCAGAGTGCAATCACTTTAAAGATGTGTATGGTATTTTTTTAACATTTCTTATGCATCCTTTTCCTGTACGTACCCTACTAAGACCCTCAAACCACCTAGACAACCCTAACCTAACCAAAAGACACATAGGGTAATCGCGCCACGTGTCTTTTGGTTAGGTTAGGGTTGTCTAGGTGGTTTGAGGGTTTTAGTAGGGTAAGTATAGGTTTAACAATATTCTAAATAAAAGGTATATTTTATGTATTTGCCTGCTAAGTGATGTCTATGGGGTAGTTTTTTGATTGATTTATTAAGAGTCACTAGCTTTTGTATCTAAGGGTTGGTCTAGCCTATGTATTGTCTGGACCTTGTGGTTTATGCATCCTTTTCCTGGGCTTATTTGGTTGAAACTTTGGTTGGAGCTTTGGTTGAGAAACACTGGTCTAAGTCTTCTTGAAAAGGATTGGCCTGTCAGTACAGATTTCTTGTGGTGGGGCGAGAGTGGGGTGCAATTTCTCTTAAAATAGAATTGATCTTTTTTCATATAGTTAAAGTTTATGGCTCCCTTGCTGAGGACAGCACAAGCTAGTGACAGACATGCCGTTTCCAGAGCTGTGTCCCTTATTCTGTAAGATTCTGTAGTTTTAGGCTATGTTCACACGGCTTAAACTTGGACGTATTTCACCCCGTATTTCGCGCCGTACTGCGCTAAATACGGGGCGAGATACGTCCCAGTCATTACGGTAATCCCCAGTTCTCATAGAGAACTATGGATTCCGTCTCCTCTCCCTGCTCGCACAATACGTGACATGTCAATTATTCACGGCGTTTACGCGCCGCTAGTAATGAATGTCTATGGGGCTGGAGGGCTGCCCGCCCCCGCTCCCGAGCACACGGCATAATTGCGGGCGAAATACGTCCCGCAACTATTGCCGTGTGAACCTAGCCTTAGAGTATTTAATGCTCAAATCAGGCAGTTTTCAGCTAGAAAAGAGTCCATCTTATTCATGAGCAGGTGTTAGCTCCTCCCACCCAAGGCTAGCCCTGCCCAACTGACAGTTATTCACATGATTCTACCTATTCAAAGTAATAGGTTAATCAGGTGTGAGGTGGGTGGAGCTAGTCTCATGTGGGCTGAAAACTGCAGATTTGAGCATTAAATACTCTGAAACTCCAGCATCTTACAGAATAAGGGACACAGCATAGGAAACAGTAGGTCTGACACTAGCTTGTGCTGCCCTCAGCAAGGGGGGGCATAACCTATGTGACAGGTTCTCTTTAAGGTCACAAGATACAGGAGTTTCAATTTACAATGGATATCCCAAAACTAATTATCATTGTAACCTGACAGACTACTGTAATTAACTTTATTGTTTTCTAATATACATGTTGTAGACAGGGAAGCAGCAAGGATTTTTAAGGACCACTGTGTGCACTACTAAAGTAAAAATGTAAAGTGATAAGATGACTGGTTACTGGCCTTATCTTGCAGCTATCCATCGGGTAACCTGGCCATTATTATTATTCCAAGTCAAGTAAAAGAATCTATCTGCATTGTCCAAGAAGACAAGGAGCACAAAGCAGACATCTTAGCAGTATTTGGTTCTTTTGGTAAAGCGACTTGTTACCACCCAAACAGGAATGTATGGTATGTAATATTTAAGTTCTTTTCACACTTGCAGTGTTCACAGAAACTGTACATCAGGGTAGTCCGCAGAGTAAAGCTTCGACATGTACATTTTACAGATACCACTTGCACTTTGGGTTCTATGTTAAAAAAACACATCTAGTGCACAGTTCACTTTTTTACTGCATCTAGCTCTATGGGATAACACAGCAATTCCATTTAGAAAACTCTAACTACTACTGCCCAAATGATGGCCAAAATTACACATTTTTGGATTTACCAGGTAATGGTGGTCTAGTTATGTCTAACTTAGATAAACAGCTCGATGCGTCTGAAAGTAGCCTAAGGGCATGTCCCCACAGCACGGGTTTGCGGTTTTGCAAACCGTCTGAAAAACCAACCGCAAATGAACACAACGGGCTCCTATGGAAAACCCGTGCAGCAGTCCCCACTGCACGGTTTTCTGCCCAGCTGTTTTTCCGCCCGCGGGCCGCCGTAATAGCTTTGTGCATGCACATTCTTCCATCCGGTTTTTGGACGGAATATGTGCAAGTGAATGTGAAGGGGGAGAGCTTTTCTCCGCTCATGGCAGAGAAAAGCTGCCACCCCTCCCCCACACGGTCCCATAACCGGTATTTGTACATTGCCATGTAAATGGGCCCTAACTATGTTGTTTGGCTTACATAGTACACAACTGCATTTTATACAATAACCTTCCACTAATCTGAGGACTTGGTGTTTTCTTTCAGTTTAATAAGGCATGCTGCTATCAGTCATTAGACCCGTCTGCTAATGCTAAAATCTGAGATATTGATAGATGCCGGCTTCCTGCTGACTGCTTCAGATCAACGCATTCATAACATTTGCACTGTTCCAGTGCTGCTAATATTAACTAACTGGCAGTCCTCCAAGGCCTAGTGTGCTCAGTGTGTTGTTGATGATCACTAAAATAACATTTCTTGGAATTGAATCAAGACAAGCAATAAAAACATACATATATATTTGCATATACAGTATGTATGTTCATAAATATGTTTAAGTAGCAACCTTCTTTAATGTTTTAGAGACCGTATAGTACACTTACATGTTTATACTTGCACCCTTTCAGGGCAAAGGACCATTAAAATGTTTTAGATGAGTGCATTCTAAAAGTGAATTATTTTATTCCATTTTCGTAACCTACAAAAATTTACTGTCCTCTTTTTTTTGCACAAGTGAAAAAAATATTGGTCTTTGTTATGGTTTTAAAATTTTTGTTTTAATTTAGTGGCATTATATAATGAAAAATTGGCCGAGAAAATAAGGGGAAAAAATGCAATTGTCTTTGCTTCATCCACAGTGTATTCTAATGTAGTTATTATAATCAGCAAAATTAACCAGAAAATAATCCCCTAATTCTCTCAAGTACATACTGATACACTATTCACAAAATGTTAGGGATCTTTGACTTTTGTTTGAAATTTCAGGATGAACATAAAATTTCTTAAAATGTTTTTAAGTGAACTAAATTAGACCATCTCTTTCCTTTAGAATGCACATGTCCAACTGCTCAATGTTTCAGTACTTTTTGCACAATTTGCTGATGTCCAACAAGGAGCTTGTAGCTTGCAGGTCTTTTATCCCTGACTCGAATTAGAGGATCAATTTGAATTGGGATTTCACATTTTGACCTCATGAGATCAAGACAACACCTTACAATTGATCAACAGTTTCTCGCCATTGCGAGACTTTAAGCAGGATGCTCTCCTATGGAAGTGGCCATTGAGCTTAGAGTGTCAGAGTGTCATCAGCAGGTTGCAACAGAGAGACTGAAAGAGTCACAGAAAGGCAAAGAATTGGACGTCCTCTGCCTTCATCACACACTGATGACCGCTTCATTGTAGACAATGCCATGCATAACTGGATGATGAAGGCCACACAACTCCAGGCACGGTTTAAGGGAGGTAAGAGACACCGAAGTGTTATTTTAGTCCATTTGTAACCATTAACATTAGTGTGATCTGCCTGCTGGATGACTGGCAAGGTTACCTGACCACATCACCAGGCACAGGTATCATTGTCCTTCATGGGCCAGGGAGCATCTACGCTGGACGAGGAACCAGTAGTCCTTAGTACTGTTCAGTGATGAAAGTTGATCCGAGCAGTAATAATGTCCTCCATTGATTCTGGAGATGTCAAGGAGAGCGGAATACATCAGCCCGTTCAGGTATCCTTGCTGATCATCTAGCACGCAGACCACGCTGATGTAAATGGTTACCAATGGTCTGACGTGACACTAAATTTACCTGGAGTTGTATGGCATTCATCATTCGGTTCCACAGGGCATTGTTTACAATGAAGTGGTCATCAGTATGTGACGTAGCCAAAGGGCGTCCACTTCTTGCCTTTCTGTGGCTCTTCTATTCTCTCTGTATCTGTTGCAACCTGCTGATGACACTCTGTGACACTCTAAGCTCAGTGACCACTTTAGTCTGAGAGTGTCCTGCTTGAAGCCTCGCAATGACGAGGTACTGTTGATCAATTGTTGCCTTGGTCTCATGATGTCAAAATGTGAACAGCATGATGAGGAAGACAGTTTAAATCCCAATTCAAACTGATCCCTTAAATTTATTGGGCAATTCAGGGATCAAACACCTGTTGTGAACTTTGCCATTAAGCTCCTTGTTAGAGGTCAGCAAGTTTTGCAAAATGTACTCAGAAAAATCGAACAATTGGGCATGTGCATTTTAAAGTTAAGAGATGGTCTAATTTAGTTAGTTTAAGAAAATTTTCAAAAAATGTTATGTTCATCCCAAAATTTCAAACAAAAGCTAAATATTCCCAACTTTTTGTGACTAGTGTATGTCATCACATCAGATATAAATACTACAGCCTAGTATGTAGATCTAAATTAAGATTTTTAACATGGCCCCTTGCTTGCCATGTATGTGTTATCTCTACATAGGCATAAAGCAGACAGAAACAAACATTTTTCTGTTAGGTTTAACAGCAGAGAGGGACAGTGCGGTAAATGCAAAACCAGAGGACATGGATTATTTTTGTGGGTTTAGGATTCTGTATGAATACATAATATGGCATGGTATTTTGGCATTGCGGTTAAAGAATCTATGTTATCTAGAATGTATTACAACAGCAGGATTGCACAGTGAAATTTCTGGCTTCATTGTTGCATTTTATAATTTTCTTTAGCACATAATTTTGAACAATTTAGGATTTAACTTTTTTACCTATTCAATTTTCACTAAAATCAGAGACTAGGAGAATAACACATGAGCCAATGAGTTGATAAGCATATACAAAATTGTACATACTAGTAGCAATTTTAGAAAAAGGTAGCAAAAAACATGATCTTAGCGCAACATTACCGCATTGTGTGATCTCAGCCTTATTGTGCATAAGTCACTATTTTAATGAGCATAAGTCACTATTTTTTTAGTCTAAATCCCCATTTATTTCAGCCATACATCACAGGTATCCGTCGGAATACCTTTAATAAGGTATTTCGATGTATATTGCAGTAGGACCATTAGAGTCTAGAGAGCAAATGTAGTCTATTTTGGATTATATTTGCTCTGTTTCATGTTGTTACATGTTTTATGTGCCAGACACAAGTTGCTATTAGTAGATGTTAGCATTTGAATGGCCAGTTATCTGCTTCTGCAAAAGGACCAACAGTCCATAACTTAGACAAACCACATTCACTGTTTCACAGAAGTACAACTGTGTTCAACTCTGCAATCAAATTTTTATAATTTCAATTTGTCTAAAATAAGAAATGAAGCAAGTTTGCAAATTTTAATAAAAATTTTCAAATCTTTGGATCTCTAACATACAACAAATACATCTGTTCAATATGATTTTGCAATCAAATGCCCATCCATTTATTATTTTTTGATAATATACATTAGCAGGTTAGCAAAACATGGAGTACAGAGTGTGGCTGCAGATCGAGATTACACAGGTTTTTTTTCTTGTCTGGTACCATACAAATAAATATGTTTGCATAGGAACGGTGTTCACAAAATGATGCATTAGAGTAATGAAACAAGTTTCCAAATGTGTACATAGCTTTTAAAGTAACCAAAAATATAACATATAAATGCGATCTATTTTCTGTTGCCCTCCTTTAGATTGTTAACAAATCCTATAGAAGTTACTGGATCTGCCAACAAATATCTCTTGTCTGTTTGGGCTGGAAAATTAACCTGGTTTTGCTTCTTTCCTTCATCATTTGAAAGCCGGTTGCTTTTAAGGGGAACCTGTCATGTGCCTTATAAAATACCAATTCAAAAAACTAGTCCTAATGAATGTAAGAATATCACTGTACAAAATGATTTGCCAATAAAAATACAATGACAAAAAATATACAAAATAAATACAATTAAATTTTAGATGAATCAAAAAAGCTCTGTAAATCACAACTACTGAAAATAATTAAAAACAATAAAAATACACATAAATATAAGGGCGCGTCCCCACGGCACAGGACAAATACTGGTCGGTTTATCCGACCGGCAATTGTCCAGTTTTCGTGCCGTGCACACGGCCGCAGGGGGACGGCTTTTCTCTGCGATTAGTGGAGAAAATCCCTCCCCCTTCACATTCACTTGTTCATACTCTGTCCAAAAAAACGATGGAAGAATGAACAAGCACAATGTTTTTCGGGCAGAAAACCCGTACAGTGGGGACTGCTGCACGGGTTTTCCATAGCGGCCCATGTAAAAGTTTGCGTCCGGTTTTTCAGACGGTTTGCAAAACCGCAAACTGTCTGAAAGACCGGCCGCAAACCAGTGCCGTGAGGACATGGGCTAAAGGGATAACAAAAATATGAGGATTGGTGCAAAAACTATACATTTATGTATACTGAGTGATACAAAAAAATACCTATATAATACAACAGTATAATTAGCAATAAACACATATTGTATCATACAGTATACATAAGAAGTGAAAAATCTTAACCAAACATTGTTGAAAAAAATATTGACATATACCAACCCATAACAAAGTCCAAAACCTAGAAGATAAAGGTATGCAATCCAGACAAGAGCCCCAACTTACCTTTCACCACCTATCTTTCTCAAGCGGCTCATGTACCCTCACTCACAGAAAGGTGTCACTTATGCTGTTAAATAAGAGCATTTTATAATCATCTCTGTGCGCACAGCCTGCACTTCCAAAGATGAGTTCACCATATTCATGAGTGTTAGCTTGCTTTGTTCATCAGCCGCTATTTCAATTTTTTCCCAGTAATAGGTAGAAAACTGAAGAAAAATCAGTGGTGGGTGGGTAGGGCAAGTGTCCGATTATGAATGACAGCGTAGACTGTATGCTACAGAAATGAGATCTAAACTTCACTAAAATGCCCTTGGGTTTTCTCACTATGCACTTTCACAGTCACAAAACAGCTTTTCTTTCCCTCTGGTCTTGTAAAACTGTGGGTGGTTCTATAGCAGTGGTAACTAGCTGAGCCATTAAACTGAGAAAGTGGAGGAGAGTTAATCTACAGTAAACAAAAGCTACATGTGCTTTAAGAGTGAAAACAGTTGCTTGTATGAAAAGCAAAAGCTAATCTTGTTAGAGAAAATTAGTCTGCTCAAAGTGAGCTCTCCAGCTTATGTTGACATCAGTACCTGCTCTCCTTTTAAATCAGATAGCAGAGTTATGGTCAGATAACCATAGAAACCTGTGTGCACTCAGAGCAGATAAAATCTCTCTTATCTTCTGAGTAAAGTAAAATTAAAAGATCAATATATTTAGAAAAATACTTCAATTACCTGTCCCTATATGTTGAAAGCTAATCTTTGTAGTGAGAAAACCCTTTAACTCCTTCCCGACATTGGGCGTATGCATACGCCCTAGCGGGAAGTGACTTCCCGCAAATGGACGTATCCATACGCCTTGGCGATTGCGCGGGCTTGCGGGCGATCCGCGCGCGATCGTGACATGGAACCAGCGGTAAATTACCGCTGACTTCATGTCCCATCACCCCCGGCCGGAGTGAGCTCCGGCCGCGGGTGAAAAACGCATCATTACCGCAGCCTGTCATGGCCGCAATAATGAAGGCGCAGGCAGGAGGAGTGAGCTCCCTCTGCCTACGATCGGCGAGGCAGCGGCAGAGATGCCGCTCGCCCGTCTCCTACCGGACTCCCCGGATGCTTTCTCCGGGTAGTCTGGTGACGTCGCCATGCCCACAATGCATTGTGGGCATGGTGTCACTAGTTGCCATGGCGACCTGTGCACAGCAGTAACGCTGTGCACAGATCGCCTCTTCAAACAGCAATCTAACGATTGCTTTTCCCCAGTGAGGATTTGTAACAGCAAATCCCCACTGGGAAGATGTAAAAAAATGTGAACAAGTAAAAAAAACAGTACAAAAAGTAAAACACGAAACACAAAAATAAAATTAAAACATGTACACTGCCTCTTTTCCCCTTTACATACTCCAATCACCCCAAAAAAGATCAAAAATAAATAAAGTACCCATATTTGGCCGCGTGCGTAACAACCTACCCTATAAATCTGTCACGTTAATTAATCCGTACGGTGAACGCCGTAAAAAACAAAAACAGTCACAGAATTGCGATTTTTGTACATCCTGCAGCACATAAAATGGAATAAAAAGCGATCAAAAACTCATATAAACGCCAAAGTTGTACCAATTAAAACGTCGGTTCATCCCACAAAAAAAAAAGTCCTTACACGTCCCTGTATACGGAAAAATAAAAAAGTTATGGCTCTCAGAAGACAGCGATGCATAAATATTATTTAACACAATAAAAACACTTTTTTTTTTTTTTTAAAGTGCTTCCAAATTAAAAAAACTATATAAAAAGGGTATCTCCGTTAATCGTATCGACCCAGAGAGTAAAGCTAACTGGTCATGGATACTGCACGGTGAGCGCTGTTAAAAATAAAAATAAAAAACTACTAGGATTGCAGTATTTTCTTCACCCTGCCTTCCAAAAAACGGATTTAAAACTGATCAAAAAGTCTTGTCCCCCCAAAAAATGATACCAATAAAAACGTCAACTCATCGCGCAAACAACAAGCCCCTACACAGGACCGTACACAGAACAATCAAAAAGTTATGGCTCTCAAACTATGACGATGCAAAAACATGTTTTTCTTTTTGAATACAAGTGTTTTTATTGTGTAAAAGCAGTAAAACATTAAAAAAAATACAAATTGGGTATCGCTGTATCGTTATCGACCTGCTGAAGTAATACTAACATGTCAGCTATACTGCACGGTGACCGCTGTAAAAAATAAAAATAAAAAACACTACCAGGAGTGTTGTTTTTTGTTCAAAATGCCTCACAAAAACCTTAATAAAAAGTGATCAAAGCAGCATATGCCCCCCATATTGTTACTCATAAAAATGTCTACTCATCCACAAAAAACAAGCCCATAAATCAGCTCCGTATACAGAAAAACTGAAAATGTTATGGCTATCAGAACAGGACAACATAAAAACGCAATTTTTTATAGACCTATTTCTATTGTGTAAAAGTAATAAAACATAAAAAAATATATAAAATCTATATCATTGCAATTGTACCGAACCCCATAGTAAAGATATCCTGTCATTTATACTGCATGGCGAACGCTGTAAAATTGAAGCCCAAAAAACAATTGGTGGAATTGCGTTTTCCCTCATTTTTATAGCCCAATGCAAAAAAAAAAAAAAATTTAGAACACCTGTGCACCCTAAATGCACAATGCACCCCTAGATGAGATCTATGAGGCGTGCTGAATCCAAAATGGGGTGACTTCTGGAAGGTTTCACCTGTTCTGGTATTTTGGGGTCTTTGTAAATGCGACATGGCCCCACCAAAATCTGCGTTCCAAAAGCCAAGTAACACTACCCTCCTTATACGCCTGCCATGCGCCCAAACAGCAGTTTACACCCACAATGTAGGTATTGCCGAACTTGGAAGAAATTGCGTAACAAATGTTTTGGGTCCTTTTTTACCAGGATACCTTGTAAAAAATTAAACATTTTCAGCTAAAATTGCAGATTATTGGAAAAAAAAATTTATTTCATTTTCACAGCCTAACGCTAAAAATTTTTGTGAAACACCTGTGGGGTCGATATACTCACTACACCCCTGTATATATTTCTTAAGGGGTGTAGGTTCCAATATGGGGTCTTTTAGGGGCATTTATTAAGTTTTAAGCACCTTAGGTGTCCGCAAACCTGGAATGGCGCCTAATATAAAATCGTAATGAAATGAGACCCCAGAGTCCAGTAGGTGCTCCTCCTATTCTGGGGCTTGTGGTTGAGCACAAATAGTGCACTAGGCCATATGGGATATATCTGAAAACGCCAGAATCTGGGATAATCAATATTAAGTTGCATTTCCCCTGATCACATTTACTGTATTCTTGTGAATAATGGATAAAAAATTGAAAATCTGCAAAAAAAGTGAATTTTTAAATTTCACTTCCCTTTGCTTTAATTCCTGTGAAACACCTTATGGGTTAATAAACTTCCTAAATGCTGTTTTGAATACTTTAAGGGGTGTAGTTTCTTAGATGAGGTCATTTATGGGGGTATCTAATATACAGGTCAATCAAAGTCACGTTAGAACTAGACGGGTCCCTAAAAAATGTATATTGCAAATTTTCTTGAAAAGCCCCCTAATGTCGTAAAAAAAAAAAGACATTTAAAAAAATGATGCCAAACTACAGCAGACCTATGGTAGATGCTAGTTATAAACTATTTTGAGTGGAATATCTATCTGTCTTACATGCAGAAAGTTTTGAAGTTTTAAAGTGGTACATTTTTCAAATTTTTCCACGATATTTTTATATTTTTCACAAATAAACAAGGACTTTTTGGACCAAATTTCTTACTATCTTAAGCACACTGTGTCACGAGAAAACAATCTCTGAATCACATGGATAGGTAAAAGTGTCAAAAAGTTATTCTCACATAAAGTGACACATGACAGATTTCAAAAATGGGGCTCTGTCAGAGAGGCCAAAACTGGCTCCGGCGGTAAGGGGTTAAAGGCATGTAAACTGTGGGTCTGTCACTACCATGTGCTGGTCTCAGTGAAGGCAGCATAAGGGACATGACAGGTTTCCTTTGAGTAGTGCTAAGTGTCTAGGCGAAGTGTAGAAGGGGGGTAGGTTATGTGGTGGGAGGCTGCTATGACTGCTGGGACCTGGGAAGCTACTGTGACTTTTGCGGAACTGGTCGACCTGCTCTAAGAAGTAGGGAGCTAAAGCCCAGACAATAAGGATAGAGTTAATGATGTAACTACAGTTATTGAGAGCTCTTTTCTGACTGCAGTAGGGAATGGGCAAAACCTGAAGGGATGGTTAAGGCCTTCACATGACCAGTTGCAGAAAAGTACAATTGTGAGATCCAGCACCTGATAAAATATTGCATATTTCATTTCCATTGATTTAGAAGAGCTTCTTATGAAGCCATATACATTCCTGGATGATACGCTTCAAGCTGTGTCTCTAAATAACAGCCAAAGAAATGTATACTGCTTCATAAGAAGCTTTTAAATCAATGACACTTAATCTGTAGTGCTTTAATTCACTATTTATCTGATGCTGGATCTCACAATTCTACTTACCAAACGTACCTCCCCGGAGTCCAACGGGATTTCTGTGCACCTATGAAAGAATACTCACCTGGACATAGAACTGTTTTGATTCTGGGTGGCAATAAGCAATACATTCTTTTTTCTATTTTGTATTCTCCAATTGCAGATAATTTATTGGGTGTTTTGTTTCAGTTTGCATCAATTATTCCTCAAGTGGGTTATTTGGAAGCAGACTTACAACATATAGTTGATGGTTCCTGACTTTTTTCTATATACTATATATTCTTAATGGTTAATTCTTAACATTTGACAATTGGCACATGGTCAGTGTTCACTTGTGCAGCTTGCATAGTAAGATTATATAAAATAACTGCAGAATTCATACATACACTACTCACAAAAAAATAGGGATATTTGGCTTCTGGTTCAAATTTCAGGATGAACGTGACACTTGTTTGCCTCTCACCTCCCTTAAACGTGCCTGGAGTTGTGTGGCATTCATCATCCAGTTCCGCAGGGCATTGTTTACAATGAAGCGGTCATCAGTGTGTGATGTAGCCAAAGGACATCCACTTCTTTGTCTTCCAATCTCTCTGTAACTCTGTTGCAACCTGCTGATGACACTCTGTGACACGCTGAGCTCAGTGATCACTTCCATCTGAGAGCATCTGCTCAAAGCCTCACAATGGCTCAATTGTAAAGTGTCAAAATGTGAACAGCATGATGAAGAGGACTGTTTAAATCACAATTGAAATGGATCCCCTAAATTTATTGGACGATTCAGGGATCAAACACCTGTTATGAATTTTGCTATTAAGCTCCTTGTTACAGATCAGCAAGTTGTGCAAAAGGTACTGAAACTTTGAACAGTTGGACATGTTCCAGCATGGGTTTATGAAGGATCGGTCCTGTCAAACTAATCTCATCAGCTTCTATGAGGAGTTAGTTCCAGACTGGATCGGGGTGAGGCACTGGATGTCATATATTTGGATTTTTCTAAAGCATTTTGATTTCTGTTCCACCATAAAGGTTGGTAATAAAAAAAGGGAAAGCTTGGACTGGGGGAAAACATGTGCAAGTGGGTAAGCAACTGGCTCACTGATAGAAAACAAAGGGTGGTAATTAATGGTACATACTCAGACTGGATCCCTGTTACTAGTGGGGTACCACAGGGCTCAGTATTAGGCCCTATCCTCTTTAATATTTTTTATAAATGATCTTACACAGGGAAATTTCACAGTAGAATATCGATCTTTGCAGACGATACTAAGCTCTGTAAAGGAATCCACACAATAGAGGATAATATGTTATTACAAAGGATTGGATAGGTGGAGGCCTGGGCAGAGAAGTGACAGATGAGGTTTAACACCGATAAATGCAAGGTTATGCACATGGGAAGGAAAAATTTCCCTTACATGATTACATGTTAAATGGAAAACACTGGTAAAAGTGACATGGAGAGGGCCCTTTGGGGAAACCTGGGATAGTAATAAACAATGTAGCAGCCAGTTTCAGCAGCAGTGCCAAGGCTAATAGGAATCATTGGTTGTATTTAAAAGGGGCATAGATGCACATGATGGGAACATTATTCTCTTATTATACAAGTCACTGGTTTTTGACCAAAACATGGAATATTGTGTAGAGTTTTGGGCACTATTCACAGGAAAGACATTGTAGAGCTTGAACAGGTACAAAGGCGGGCAACAAAAATAATAAAAGGACTGGGTGGACTACAGTACCCCGAAAGATTAGCAAGGTTAGGGTTATTTAGTTTAGAGACAAGACGCCTTCGGGGGACATAATAAATATGTTTAATATATTAAGGGGCCAAATAGAGATCTCATTCAAGATTTATTTATACCCGGGACGGTATCTAGAAAAGGGGGCTCCTCTACGTCTTGAGGAAAGAAAAGTTTCTACATAAAAGAAAGGGGATTCTTATTGTTAGAGCGGTGAGACTGTGGAACACTCTGCCAGAAGAAATTGTCATGGTGAATTCACTAAGAGTTCAAATAGGGTTTGGATGCATTTCTGGAGCGTAATAATATAACAAGTTATAGTGACTAGGATTCTGAAGAAGGGTTTGGATACATGTCTAGATGAAATTTATAAAAAATTTTAGTTCCGGGATTCGGGAGGAAGGGTCGTGATCCAATTTAGATGAATAATAAAAATTCCCAAAATGACTTGGTTCTAAGAAGGGGGTTTTGTCCTTTCTAAGGATCAACACTTTAGCACAATAGGCTGAACTGGATGGACGTATGTCTTTTTTCGGCCTGACAAACTATGTATCTATGCAAGAGATGGTCTCATTTAGTTAATTTAAAAAAAAAAATTTCAATTCATTGTATGTTCATCCTGAAATTTTAACCAAAAGAGAAACTTTTTGTGAGCAGTGTATGTCTGGTCACATATGTTCATTAATGAACACTGAGGCATCCAGTATAAGGTAGGGCTGACTAGTGTCTTCTTACACCGTCTGGTTAGAGATAACCTGCTCCAGTATCAGCCAGCTCTGCTTTTACTGCTCCCTGGGCTGCAGAAATGTAATCTTGTATGTCATATAAAAACAGTCAGTCATCAGTCATCTGCACTTTTCCACTTAATACTAATAGAATTGTACAATATTTTTAGAAAAGATTGATCATAAAGTTTTATATAATCGGACTGTAAGAATAACATAATACATATAAAATATTGCGTATCTGCCTCGGTTTAGGGAACACAGCCATACCGGAGCTATATACATGTAAATTCATACCACATTTACTCAATGTGAAAGACATTAAATAAAGGTTCACTTTAGAATCTGATGAATAAATATCTTCATGAAAATATTAATTTAAACCATAGCAAGGAAGGTTATTATCTCTTGTGCCTAATACTAATGACCAATATTCTCCTGAAAATATTAAAGTCATATATAAAAATGTAGCTCTAGAGTTTATTGCAGTCTTGATGGTATAATAAGCACACTTTGAAGGGGTTTTGCCATGCTATAATATTGATGTGGGGACATCCAAAATGCACATTTAAACAAGTTTGTAAATATAATTAATTAAAATAAATGTACCATATTAGATCAGCTTTCTCCTTTCTGTCTCCTCTGTGAACAGCTCGTTGTCAGGGGTTCCAACCAGCACTGATCTTTTGTCTTGCTGGCTGCGCTTACGCCAAAAACGTGTTCTGATGTATGCAAAAATATACGCCAAAAAGTGAGGAGGGAAACAAAGTCGTGGTAGAACCCCTTTTAGGAACTTTTTTGTTTTTTTACATTTTTTCCCGTCCTTGGATATCAATCCCTTTATTGTTTTTTAAATTTTTTAATTACAAAAAAAATAAATTTAATTTAAATTTTTAAAAAAAATAATATTATATATATATTATTTTTATAATCAGAAAAATATTTTTTACTTTTGTATAGTAAAAAATAACATGTTTTTTGGTAGATATTTGTTATAGCATTACAGCAGTTCTAAAGCAATGCATTCTTATTTTTGCATCGGCATAGCTTTATAAAGGATTATGTTTTTGTGTAATGTCTTGTAATTAATATTGTGATTATTTTGGGGTACATACAACTTATTGATTAACACTGATTCCTTTTTTTGGGGATGGGGATGAATAAAAACAATTCCGGCATTGTTTTTTTGGCATTCTTTACAGCATTCATGGTGTAGGATAAACATAGTAATTACACTTTAATGAACCTTTTTTGCCTTACATAATGCACATTGCAGACATGGGGGCTGCCATGGTAACCGATTAATACTTAATAGGCTCTCATCCTTAGACCCATTTTAGGCCCCACAGTTGCTATTGATAACAGCATTTAATGAAGTAAACAGCCCAGAATAAAATTTATTTTGATCCCCTGTATTTCTGCCAAGCCATAATAATGGGGGGTCACAGTTCTTTACCCTGTCTTTCCCCTACCAAATAATTTCCCTGCTTCCCATACTGTCCTTTACAGCACATTGTAGAAAGGGGTTAATATTGACACGCCAGTCTTTATCTCAGTGTGCAGTGTGCATTATATTTATCGACAGGATGCCATCCTGATGCTGACCTGCAAGTAATAGGTGCAAATATCTGATAAACAAGGGACACATTTATCCAGTTTTTCCAGTACATTTGCACATGTTTAAAATCTATATTTTTAAAGTATTTATCTCAGAACAAGGTCTTTAATGATTGTTGAGTTAGGTTATGGATTGATCAATAGTTTTATCGATGACTTGCTTAAGTGAAAGATTTGAAAAATTAGAACAGATTTACTATTCCAACTGCACCAGAATTCTGGCTGAACTAAATACGCTGGTCTTAATGAAAAGTGTGCAGGAGTATGATGCACCAAGTAAATTAATGTTAAAGGGATTGTCTCACTACAAGGATTGCATTTTTATGTTGAAGACCTTGCAAAAACAAGTCACTTTGCAATATGTGTCCTGTAACAGTGTCCTACCTATTCCTAGATATCCCCCTTGATGGGGTGTATATCCAGGTCGCTAAACTGCAGACCTTTGATCTCTCATGATAGGCGCCAGCACGGGTTCTATACTACAGACCTGGCTTCACGCAGCTATAAACCCCAATAAACACCCCTTGCCCCAGAAAAAAAAAGGGACTGGGGTAATAATCAATGTAGTAAGACAACCCCTTTTAATACATTTGGCACATCTTTAAATGTTCATGTGCCTGAAAGAACAGTCTACGCCTCCTAGGACTTGGAGTAGATTTCTGGCTTAATTTATGCCACTCTCTGGCATAAACTATAGTAAATGTGTCAGGCATGGACCCACCTGTTTGCTGAGAGTCATCTGCTTTTTTGAAAAGAGGTGAGTTCGGCATAAAACCGCTCAAAAGTCGCAAATTTCTGAGCAAATGAGGCTTCCACAAAAATTTTCAACTTTTTTACACCATACTACTGGCATAAATTATGTCATGAATTCCCCCCTTTTTAGGCTTCACGAATGGGCTTGGCTCAGTGGGAGGTGTGAACAAACTTTGCTAAATTGTGCCACAAAATGTTGGTGCAAAGTAACTTCACAAATAGATTCTCTTACATAAGATAAGGATGGGCCAAACTTAGCATACAGCATGAGCAACATTGGCAAATGTTCAGCCTGCCAAGTCTAACGTTACGCTAACTTTTAGACAGAATTAGGAAATATAACCCAGTGGGGCATATTTACTGACACAGTCTAAAAATGCAGCAAATGTATCACTGTATATTAAATCTGGTGCACCTTTTGTCTAATTTTACACCACTTATTAGTTGGCTTACTGTTGTCAGTAATTGCGGCAAAATGTTGGCGCATTTTTTGGCAAACGCCATTGCATGTTGAACTACACATTCTTTTCATAAAACCACGTTCCTTTTAACAAAGCCTTGGCCTGTTTTCTTGACCCCTATTCACAAAGGTCTAAAAAATGTCTAAACACATAATAAATGTAGCATAAAAAAACCCAAAATTTTCATTTTTTTTGTTGGCTGGGAAAATAAAAACTGGAAAACCCTGATTGTTTTTCAAAGGGGAACAGAAAGTCTTCCTGCTAGATAGTTTTCATACATAAGGTCCTAAGGGAAAGTTTTACCATTAAAAGCGGCGCGTCAGTTTCGCCGCAGTACACGTGTTTTTTCGGGTCGCGCTAATAGCGGATATTTCCCTGGCGCGGGGGGGGGCCGCCCACCAGCCCAAAAAAAAACATTCTTACCGCTGCAATATTTTTCGGCGAATAATTTACATGTCACTTATCCCCACCTACAATACGATGCATTGTCAAGCAGTAAGGGGGGGTAATCCATGGTTTTTGTGAAACTATGCATTTCCGTAATTCGGCGCCCTTTGCCTGTATTTGAGCGCAAAACGCGGGGGAAATGTGCACTGAAATTACCCCGTGTGAACATACCCTAAGTGTTCTTGCCTTAAAATATTTTTTATGTCAGTTTATCTTCACACCTTGTTTACTCAGAGCACATCCGGTGTCATTCTTATATGTTTTCTTCTTTGGCTAAAACCAGGATTTCAGTAATTAAAGAGGATACATCTTTCATTTATAATTTTCCACTTTTTTGGGCTTAAAAAAAATCACCAAATCTGTGATGTGTTAGTAAGGTCTTACTCCCTCTCTCTGTATTCCATTTTAGGACTATGGGTCTTTATATAGAACAGCTAAACAAATGTCCCAGAGGAATTTATCAGGATTGTGTATGACACTCTGAGATAAAGCATTGGAAATGGCAACTATCTCAGTGTCATCAGTACATTCTATATTCTATCATATTTTTAGGCAGAGTTTTATACACAATCCTGATAAATTCCTCTGGGACATTTGTTTAGCTGTTCTATGAAAAGTCCCATAGTCCTAAAATGGAATACAAAGAGAGGAAGTAAGACCTTACTAGCGCATCACAGATTCGGTGAATTTTTTAAGCCCAAACCAGGAAAGGAAAGTCATAAATGAAAGATGTATCCTCTTTTATTACTGAAATCCTGGTTTTAGCTGAAGAAGAAAACATATAAGAATGACACCGGATGTGACCCGGTAAACAAGGTGTGAAGATAAATTGCCATAAAAAATATTTTAAGACAAGAATTCTTAGGCTATGTTCAAATGGCTTATTTGGTGGGGCGTAATTACGCCCTCAATTACGCCGTGTGGGTGGGAGCGCGGGGCCGGCACCTCGCCAGCCCATAGACTATCATTACTAGCGGCGCATATACGCCGCTAGAAAATGACATGTCACTTATCTCCCCCCGCGGCGGATTCGCTAAGCAGGGAGAGGAAACATAATCCATAGTTCTCTATGAGAATTGTGGATTACCGTAATGGGCTGGAAAGTATTCCAGCTGTAATTCGCGCATTAACGGCACCCTATTACGACCCGAAATACGTCCCATTTTAAGCCGTGTGAACATAGCCTTAAAGCCTTATGTATGAAAACTGTCCAGCAGTCTTTGTTGCCCACAGCAACCAATCAGAGCTCAGCTTTTATTTTTCCAGAGCACTATATAAAATGAAAGAGCTCTGATTGGTTGCTATGGGCAACAAAGACTGCTGGACAGTTTTCATACATAAGGTCCTTAGAGTTGAGTGCAAGACAGAAAGTTACCTGTTTCATTTCCATATGTATAGTAGTTCAAAATTAGAGGCTATTAAAGCGATAAGGATTTAAGGGTCGGATCTCTGAGACACCCATCGATTCTATAAATGAAGGGACTTTAGCATCAGCCCCTTTCTTCTCAGTGAATGAAGCCGTCTGCAGTTTTAATTCCTCAGCTAGCTGGGTGACCAAGAGAAAAGCTATATAGGGAAAATTTAGAATGGTACGCAGCACTACATCTGCCTCTTCATTATTGGGATCAGTGGGGGGCCCAAAGGCTTGATCCCTAGCAGTCATTAAGTGATAGGATATCAATGTGCCATCACTTTAGAGAGAAATGGCATTGTTAAAAACTGTCTTATTCAGGAAAAACAGAGTTAGTAGCACTGCTTAAACAATTACAGTAAGAGAGTCTAGTGTTCTTTTTCAACTTATAATTATATAACCAGCACTGACACATTCACGCATAGCGTGCGATATAAAATGGAGTCATGCTGATGCTTATTTTCTGGCTGCACTGGAAGAGCGCATATAACATACTAATAAGACTGGACCATTACGACATGACTTTAAAACTCACAATCCCAAACATTTAATTGGGAACATGGGAATTGCTTTATAATTGTAGGCTTTTGTGTCAGTGAGTGAGGTTGAAAAGCAAGGCAAGCAAAATTAGATCTTTACCAGATCTACGAGTTCACCCAATCCATACAAATATTATAGGCTCAGCAGTATCCATATCTTAGTAGGTTGTATGAAATGCAATAGTTTGCATAACATAGTAGCACCCCTGTTAATGCACACAATGTATTTGTAGTGCCCTACAATAGATAGAGTGCTTCCAGAACCAATACAGTGGTCACATCCCATCCAGGGTCCATACATTAGTTAGATCTCCTGCAGGAACCACAGTAAGAGTAGAAAGCAAGCAGGGTTTACACAGTATTTTCACCACCTACAAGGTCTATAAAGCAGTTAGAGGACCTCTATGGCCCAAGTTGTAGTTCAGAATATTAGAATGCAGGGGCCATACATTACTTTTATCACCAGCAGTGCACATAAAGTGACCATACAGATGCCTTAAAAATGCTGTTATAATAACTTCCGAATTTAGGTCCATCCACAGCAGCACTAGTAGGTATACTTATACTGTAGAATATCTCTTTGCTGCACCCTCAGAAATAACTAATGTCAGTGTGGTCATAAAGGACTGCTTGTTCTTTTCTGTCTTCCTTAGGGGCTTTTTTTAAAAAACCCACGTCAGTGACAGCCTGAATGAATTAATTGCTGGAAAAAAAAGATAATTCTATATTAAAATGAAAAATTCACAGGTCAAAAGTGTGTATTGTGACAGGTAGTTGAAATTACTTGATATAACATCAGGTAATATAAAGTACAGTCTTCTGTATAGCTCGTAAATAGTTAATTTATCTTGTTTTTCATTTTTTTATCACAATTCTAAAGAATATGGGAAAATATTATAATAAATTGACTGTATGACAAGCTGTTACCTTGTACACTAATCATTTCAATTTTACTGTTCTGTTAGCATTCATGAAATGCTTTATTATGTCTTTAAATGTCTAGGATAAATGTGAGTCCTGTGGGAGGACAGTACTCAGACTGTGCAGGCAGAAGAGTGCGGCGATGGCTTGGGAAGACTCTGACTGAAGCTTGTGTATTCAAACCCAATTTTTTTATAGCGTTGAATCACCAAGTGGGCATCAGAATATTTGGACAGGATCGAATGTATGTTACATTTTTGGCGATGGGTAAACAAGCAAAATTTAGTGTTGGAAGTAAAAGACTAATATCACAGGTAAATGTTTATTCACGTTAATGAGTAGCAAAGGGGAAACCTCTGGGCATAGTGGGCCCCTAAGCATGGCAGGCCTGTGTCTGCATTTCAGAGGGAAAGACAAAGAAAGAGGTAGAGTTCAAGAGTCATGTGCAGTATCTGTAGTTTGGGCCCCCAGAATCAACTCCACTGGTGGACCCTAAATCATCTCCACTGGTGGATCCAAAAACCCCCAATCCCCAACCTCCACGGTGGGTCCCAAAAATCATCTTAAACGGGGTGGATTCAAGGCCCCCCAGTCAGACATTTTTCTAGCTATCAAAAAAAAAGAAAGGGAAAGGCTTTTTAGTGCAGTTTTCAGGAAATTTATAAATATGTAAATTATATTATCAGTCCAATTTGCTTACCTTTTTGGTTTGTGCAATAAAGGGACAACACTCATTAGGCTTGTCAATATTCCTGCCAGTCCCAGTACACGTCCAACTCAATCCCTCTTAACATAAGGAGACACATGAAGTGTGAGAACAAACAAAATGCGTTGTTCAGATTTTAGCCTTACAGCAAAGTACCAGTTATTAATAATTTAGTGGTGTACAGGTCTAATGTGGCTCTGTTTTACCCCCTGTCTTTGTTCTGTAACCACAGCTCCAGGCAAGTGCATTAGATTAATTCATATGGAACAGTCTGTCTTTCAAGTGTAGAAACTAAAAATATAAAACAAAATAAATAGAGTTTAGATCATCAAAGGCATCTTATACAAAGAGAACTGTCGGGTGTTCCAAAAATACTGATTGTTAGTCCATTGAGAATAATTAATGATAGAAAAAGAAATTTACCTTGTAAACCCGCCTGTTCCAATTCCCCCGGGGCCCGTCCCCGTGACCACCCCAAAGACATGATCTTTTTATCATGACCCTGCACCCAATCACAAGCCGCAGTGGTCATATGCAGTATATCCAGCAAGAAATTGTGGGGCACAACAGGGAATGGGGCAATTATTACTGCATGGGGCAATGTTACTTTGCAAGGCACAAATAAGTACCCCTTTTGTACAGTGTGTCCCAAGGGAGGCATTATTAGTTTGTAGGTGGCCTATTCCACACCTCATTTGGCCACAGATTATTGTGTTATCTCCCTGAATTACAGAGCTTTGCAGCTAATAAAGCAAATGTGGTCACACTGTGACCTGTAAGTTGCCATGGCCTGACATTTACCAGAAATCCTTTCTTGGTGGGACCTGCACCTGTCTCAATAACGAGCCCCCAAAAGTCTCCATTTAGAACGGAGAGCAGATCGTGCTTAGAACTATCCATTCTTAGCTATGAGAGTTCGTTGTGTTTGGCTATACTCGTAACTCCCATAGTACAGAATGGACAGTAACATGCAAGTGCAGCCTACTTTCCAGTCTGAGAGGAGACTTTCAGGGGCCCGTTCTCCAAAATAAGTTGGGCCCAAGGGAAACCCGCATAAAATAACACCCTTCCTGGCAAATTTTCCCACAAAATGCCATTAATTTGTTAGATGGAACACGTTTGAAGCTAAGCTAGCTCTTAGTCAGCTCTGATATGAAAGCAAGACTCCATTGAAGTCAACAGGGCTGAGCAGCTCTACCACACACAACTCGTGGATAGTTGTGGTTGTTTGTGGGGGAAAGCAGCTTTGTCTGTTTCGTTTTTTAACCCCTATCATTAATAGAGCAGCATTAACGTTGTTGGTTTTAGCCAAGGGTTCGTGGCAATATCGCACTCGGATATTCTGATAAAATTAGAAAAAACATACCTTTTATATATACTAGATTAATCAACATTCTTTTGTAAGCAGAACATATGAGTTTATCATTACAGAAAGCATAGTTTAATGGAAAATGTTCTTATTATGGTGTTCTAACACAATTTTACTATTGTCTTTAATTAAAAGGTGAAGGAAAGAGATTGTGAACTGCTGAAGAAATCAATGGAAGATGAATTAATGCTGCTCGCCATCAAGATCAAGTTCTTGAGCTTGCTGAATAAATGTCATGAATGCCTGAATTTCCCATCTAAAAAGCAGTGGGACAGAGTTAAGCCGCCATCATTCGTGGTGGCTCAGGCAGAGATGCTTTTCTACCTCTGTAGTGTGTGTGACATTACCAGTGATTTCTGCTCATTAATCCATGATATCTTAAGTAATTATGTACTCTGTGACCTATCCCATTAGGTATGTTACTTTATATTCATGTCACATACAAGATTCCTAACAGAAGTGATGAATTTAACAGTTTACATGCAATTTAAGTGGCCTTTTAACCAATTTTTATAGGTAAGATGTTTCTACCAACATTAAACATTGTACTTAGGTTTTTTTTTTTTGTTTTCCTCGCTGTACACATATCGTTATCACTCACAATTGAGCTCCCTATTGTACATGGACTAAGGCCAAATTCATAAAACACCAGTTAACCTACAAAAATGTTTTTAGAAGGTGAAAAGTAACCCATGCAAACATGAGAACATAGAAACCCCATGCAGATGTTGTCTTTGGCCACATTCAAACCAAGACTCCAGGTATGCAAGGGAACATTGCTAAACCCTGAGCTAATTGATTATATAAGCAAAATAACTTCTTAGTACTAATTGAATTCTATGGAATGTGTAGCAGTGTATTAATATTTAAGTTTCTGATGTCCAACAGAAGGTATCCTAAAACAATAGTCAATAGTGAGTCCCATTAGGAATTGAAAAACTAGACCTCCCCATAGACTGGAACTAAACCACTAAGCCATCACTGACTAAGGTGAACCACACATAATGAAACTCAAGTACTAAGTCATTTATATGTCACCTACTCACTGTCTCATCAAGAATAGGCCTCATCCATTTGGTCTCCAGGGTCAGTACTCCTGCATACTGAGGGATCAGTCAGGACACCTTTCCATCATTTCCATTTGGTTCAAGGTCTATTGGACTAGATTTCTCACTATCACAGTATCATTGATGCTGAACATTATTTCACATTCGCATTTTCTTTTTTCTCTTACTTCCATTTAGTAAAAAATAATTCCGAAATTATTTAGAAAATTTGAGAAAAATGCAGTTCTATGTTCACGATTTTACAGCTGTTATGTAGAAATGATCTGTAGGAACAGTTGAGTAACTTTGTAAATGCATTGCATCGCTTGAATAATTGAACCAGTGCTATAGACTGTATTGATGTGCAGAGCTACAAAGTTCAGATAGTTGTAATTGAGGCAACAACCTCATCGACATATCCATAGCAGCTACGCTGAGCTTCTATAGTCCAGGAGGACAATTAGAATCTAGTTAAATAGAGAAGTAATGCAATGTATGTAAACATTTACTTAACTTTCATAAAGATTCTGTATGTAAACCATAAAACGATGTTGAAAGTGATCATTATTAACGCCCTTCTCATGCTCATTGTCATCTGGTATATTAAAAAATATGTCTCAGGGGAGTTCTTGTGGTCTAATCTAAAATAAAAGGAGTGTTATTCTGACCTGCTTACTTTCATCACTGATCTTAAGGTGAAGCAATATGTTTAATTAGTGGATAAGACCACCTAACACTTACTACAGTGGAAAAGAGAGTGTTCAGTGTAGAGATATGTGGAATCTTGAATTGAGTTTCCCCAAAGCCACCGATGAGATATGAAAGTAAACTTTCAAGAGTTTAAATGGCAATATATCAAACAAATCATGTACATATAAATGGACGCAATAGGAAACAATATTAACCCAACTAAATGTCCAGTACCAAAAAGTAAAATAAAATAAATATACAAAAACACAAACATCAAGATAGCATAAAAGTATTAGTGACAGTAACCACCAAAATGTAAACACCACCCACCCAACTCACTGGACTAAATCAAAAATTCCATTCTTTGTTTAAATCCAAAGGGGAGTAACACCATGTTGGCATATATATTTTTTAAAAAAAAAAAGATAAAAATATAATATATAACTTTTTTTCAACCGGGTTTAACCATCGCATACACTTTCTCAGGGGGAATGTTCCAGTGAGTTGAGTGGGTGGTGTTTCCATTTGGGTGGTTATTGTCACTAATACTTTTATGTTTATCTTGATGTTTTTTTTGTGTCATTATTTAATAAAATATTTATTTTATCTTTTGATAATGAACATCTTGTTGGGTTTATATGATGAGATATGGAGCTTAGTGTTTCTGGATAGGAGAATTTCAGGGGTACATCAGGTTCTTTAAATGTGAAAAACTGGATAGCGCGTTTCATGCGGAGTAGCATTTTAGGTTCACTTAGAACTCTGATGAAGTGCTACCTGTCTAAGACTTTCTTTGTTGCCCATAGCAAACCAAACACACTCCCTTTCAATTTTATATGTACTCGAAAAAAGGGGAAAGCGGGGGTCTCTGATTGGGTTCTAGGGCAACAAAAAAGTTGAAACCCAGACAGTTTTTTTTACATGTCCCCCTAATTTTTACCTCCTTTTTACCCCCAAATTTTTGTTTTTTATATCTAGGATGAGGGCCCCCGTTTCTATTTTTTTTGTTCTGCAAAGAAAAAAAACACGCATTAAAAATGTATGAGATACATAGCCAGAATTTTAGAAAACAAAAACACCAGAATGAACTGAGCCATAAACTTTATTTGGTCCTGTAAACCCACAGATGTGACAGAATCAATCACAATTCCTTTTATTAAAAATGAATCAATAGAAATTTGTTTTTTAATGGAATTTAGTACTGGACTAAAAAACTTTTGTAACCAATCACAACAGATCAATTTTGTAAGCATCAGAATAATTTCCTAATTTATGTTAGCTAATTGTAGCTCATAACAGACACTAATGCATGGTAATTTATGTTCATTGTCATGTTTCATAATAAATAAAAGCATTAGATCAGTTGCTACTAGTCAGCAAACATAACACTTTGTTAGAAAATAAAGTATTATGTTAAAATACTTTAAATTAATACAGACAGAAGTCAGAATGCACTAAGACACCGAGGTAAAATACTGGCTTATTCATTGACTATATATTTTATATTAGCATAGATGTATGATTAAAAATAATGTGCATTTTTATATGTATTTAAACCATTCTTTAAAACACACACAGGACATGTATGAAAACTGTCCAGGTCTAAGACGTTCTTTGTTGCCCATAGCAACCAATCAGAGCTCCCCTTACATTTTTTCAGAACACTATATGAAATTAAAGGGAAGCTCTGATAAGTTGCTATGGGCAACAAAGAAAGTCTTACACCTCAACAGTTTTCATACATGAGGCCCATAGTGAAATCCGAAACAGAAAAAAGTTCATCCGGTGAATCAACCTCCCCAGAAGATACTGTCTCAGTGTAGCTGATACAATCCCAAGGCTGGTTGTGTTCGTTACATCATAATACATATATATAAAGCCAATTAGAAAACAAAAATGTAAGACAACGCATTTCAGGGATTAAATAATTAAATATTTTTCCCCTTTCGATTTTTACATTGAAGCTGAATCTTCTGGGAAGCTTAGTCCACAGGATGAACATTTTCTACTTTGGATTTTATTTAATTCTGGAATCATCCCCTGTGGGACAACAAAGGACCAGTTGGCATTCTGTATCTACTAGAAACCTGAAGAAACGTAAAGTTCAATACAGAAAATGTGCGGCAAATTCACCCAAAAAAATCAAAATTTTTTTTATTTGGAACTAGAAAACTTTATTTGGAACTTTATTTTGGAATTAAAAAAATAGCATCCTGGTACAAAAATAGGTCATACCAACGCGTTTTGGGTGACACTGCACCCTTACGCATAGGGGCTATTTTGAGTCGTTCACTCCATAGAAACCTGCATTTGGTCTGGAGTTGATTGTGAAAAAATAAAAACAAAACCCCATTTGGTGGCATCACACCTAAAATTTAAATTTTATCGTAAAGCAATTTCCTTCTCTTCAAACCTTTTTTCTGTTATAGATTTATTTAAATTTATATTTTTATATTATATTAAAAAAATTTGTGGCACTCCAGGGAGAAAATTTCCCAAAATGAAAAAGTGAATTTTATTCCCCTAATCAAATGAGTTTTAGCTCTTACAGAGCAATTTTTTTCAAATTTTTTAAAATGGCTTGTGAGAGGCCGAAAAGTGTGTTTGTTCTGTTGAATAAAATTCACTTTTTTCCCCTTTGGGGTTTCTATGGAGTGCCACAAAAAATTTTTTGCATTTTGGGGCTCCTTGCCGGGTTTTTTTGTTTTTCTGCACCCCGCTAAGAAGGAATGCTGTGGGTTTTTTGTGAAAATATATATTTTATTATTTTTATATATTTTTATATATTTATAGTTTTTGTTCTTCTATTCTATAGTAGGGGTTTTCTCAATCCCCTGTGTACTGTAAAATTTAGGGGTGGTTAAATACTTATACAGCATATCCATCACACTGCATGAATTTACCACTTAAACTGTATATAATATACAATACTCCCTTGAAATGCTGTGGGACCATGTTCTACCTGTAAATTCTGCAAAATGCGACTCATGACAACACAGACAATACAGAATTTGAAGCATTTAATAAATATCCTGAGAGTTGGGTGTCTAAATATACATATATATGTATGTTGTGTGGTATATATATATTTTAATTTATATATGTTTTTTTTTTAAAATATAAATTTTTTTTATATTTAAAATTTTCACCCCCCTTGTTTAGAGTTGTGCCGGATTGTGCTTGATAGTGGGAAAGAGACAAGTGCAGTACAATTTGGTACAGAAATACTATTTTACTGCATTACAAAGAGAACCCTGAATACTACAAATCCATAGCACCAATGCTAGTGAAGAGGTAGGCAACCTGTGGCTTTCTGACTGTGAAGCTGAAATGTGGCTCCAGTATCTCAATAGGAGAACAGAATATTGCTTGATTGTGCAGTATTGAAGTAGTTACATTATGTCTCAGGGACATTAGTGCATAATCGAATGAGTCACCAGAGGAATCTAGAGGATAGTCATTTATTATCTGCTTTGCTTCATGACTTGCCCTTACAATATTCACTGGTACCTATGAAAATGGACAGGTTGTGACCAGTGTCACCAGAGGTGTGGGCCAATGTAGAGTCTTCATGCATGGCTGCTCCTCCAATATTGGTGAACTGGACTAATGCCAGCCCCTGGGGCTTCACCTTTCTCCTTTTACAGATGATATGCTTGTATAGGTAACTTCTTATGTCTCTGCAAGAAAATGTATAGATTATAGGATTTAAAAGGGAGTTTGCTTCCCCCAATGCAAATAAAATATCCTTAAGTAAGTCCACCAGCTTGCAAGAGGTGCAGGTGGCCTGGATGATTCCAGTGATGTAGTAAGGACCCCATGACAGAGTGAAGCAGATGATGACTATCAGAACTGTCCTTGCTGCCTTAAAGTGCGAGGAGTGTGCTGGGTGATTGCTAGGAAGTCCGTGCATAGCCCTGGCCCTCTGGATCCGTGTGTGGTGGGAATAGGCAATCCTTCCAACAGCAGTGTGCAGACACACAATGGTCACTAAGGCTGGCAGGAAAATAACGAAGCACAGAATGTACAGATAGTCGCTTTTGGCTGCATAGAAGAGTCCACAAACCCCTGTGTAATTGCTGTGCTGCAGTGAGGGGGTTATTAAAGGCATGTGGCCAACAAAAAAGGACACCACCCACAGAACTGCCAGGGAGATGCCAACACACTTACTATTCATGATCTTAATGTAATAGAGAGGCATCCGCACAGCCAGGTACCTGTCCAGGGAGATTAGGAGCAGGGTTAACATGGATCCAATGCAGGGAGTGACCGTGAAGCATAACCTCAGCAGACAGAAGAAAAGGTTCTTATCAAAGTCCCCATCAAAGATATCATCCAGGGCTTCCATGATGCACATGAGCCCCACCAGGAGGTCTGCGGCGGCCAGGTTCAGGATGAAGATGTAACTCTTGCAGCGCTTCTTCTTCAGCAGTTTGGACAGTACCACAATGACCAGAATGTTGGCAGATGGGATACAAACACTGAGCAGAATGTGGAGAGCAGCATAGACGGAGCTGGACATCTTCTGGGACGTGTCTGCTGGAAACCCTAGAAGGACTTTCCATGTCTCATCTTCTCCTCACTCCTACTTCTCCCTCAAGGAGTCTATCTGCTTGAGGCGTCTTTGTAAGAGACACTGGTGGGGAGCGAAATTTGGGGGAAAAGGCGGTGAGTGCCCCATCCCGGTGCCTGCTGGGGAGCCTGTCCCGGGGGAAGGCTGCAGCCTGTAAGTCAAGGAGAGGAGGGGCTTTAGGAGCTGGGGGGTTTCTGTTCCTATGCAGTGACTGGAGACCCGGCAAATAACAATATTATCTTGGCTGTGAGAAGAAGCAGGAGGCTCCACAAGCTCCTCAATGACATCCGCCCTTCCTGGCCTGGGGTGAGGTTCTGCACCTCTCACTTCAGCACCGAGACGGCTGGCTCTCTCCCTCCAGGTGGATCCAAGCAAGTGGAGAGGATGACACATATTACATTAACTAGTATCTCTTTGGCTTAGTCCAAGCACTGGAAGTGAGAGTTACAATGAATCAGCCTGTATGATCCATTATTGATGATCACACTCAGATATGATGCTGTTTTATGGGCCTGTAGCCCATGAGTTTTATGTACAGTTTGTACACCAGACCTTACGTTTAATTGCTACACCTGCCCCCTAAACCCGTTCCCAAAAATAACGTAGACTTTTTTTGCGATTCGGAGTTTGGGCTTATGCTGATGTTGGGTGGTGACTCACACAGTTAGAGAGGGGCAAATCGATTCTAACGAAGGGAATTTGTTTAGAATTCAGGAAAACTTCGGTCTGACAAATCGGAGTTTGGGGATTCGGGGGAGGGGAAGTGTGTTTGATGAAAATGGCTGCGAGCACATGGCGCTACAGGGGCAAAGCACCTGGGAGGAAGAAGGCATGCCAAAGACAGTGCAGAGATAAAGCCAATCAGAGACCGGCGGATTCCCTGTGACGTCACCGCATAATAAGTCCGGCGCGACGCCGGGAGCTCACACTCCTCACTTACTGATGGGGAAAGGGTGCTGCGCGGTGATTGTTACTGAGAACTATTTTATACAGTTTTGTGGGTTTTCTCAGCTTATCTCAGACTGTTCTCTAATTTCTATTTTTTTTTTGGTGTATTGATCTGAGTCAGTGCATATACATGTTTGCATCTGCTCACAGCACTTAATACGGGCATCTAACCCATTCTGTTCTATTCTTTTAAAAAACAGCGTTTTTTTAAAATACCACTTCTTTTGGCTGCTTTTTTTTGCGCAATTTACTCCAGGGTTTAAATTTTAACATTTTTTCTGCTCTGTTGTGACTCCAAGAAACCGTCTTTTTCACCGCCAAAAATAAAATTTTTCCCTGTAGCATAATTCACAGCGAAGGTTAATTACAATTTTTTTTCTTTTGTTAGTAAAACACAATTAAACCGTACAAAGCTATTTTCTGGCTGCTCAATTCTTTGCGCAATTACATCCGGGTTAATTACGTTGTTTTTGTGCAGTGGTGAAAAAAATAGACGTCAATTTCACCGCCAAAAAAATAAAATTTTCCTGTAGCATAATTCACAAGCGAAGGTTAATTACAATTTTTTCTCTTGTTGTGTAGCGTAGAAAACACGCAATTGTAACATGCTACAAAGCTAGTAGTTTCCGGCTGCTCAATTCTTTTGCGCAATTTACATCCAGGGGTTAATTAAGCGTTGTTTTTGTGCTGTGGTGACAAAAATAGACCGTCTTTTTCACCGCCAAAAAAATAAAATTTCCGTAGCATAAGTCACAAGCGAAGGTTAATTACAATTTTTTCTCTTGTTGTGTAGCGTAGAAAACACGCAATTGTAACTTTGCTACAAAGCTAGTAGTTTCCGGCTGCTCAATTCTTTTGCGCAATTTACATCCAGGGGTTAATTAAGCGTTGTTTTTGTGCTGTGGTGACAAAAATAGACCGTCTTTTTCACCGCCAAAAAATACAATTTTCCTGTAGCATAATTCACAAGCGAAGGTTAATTACAATTTTTTCTCTTGTTGTGTAGCGTAGAAAACACGCAATTGTAACACGCTACAAAGCAAGTAGTTTCCGGCTGCTCCATTCTTTTGCGCAATTTACATCCAGGGGTTAATTAAGCGTTGTTCTGCTGCTGTTGTGACTCCAAGAAACCGTCTTTTTCACCGCCAAAATTTTTTTTTTCCTGTAGCATAATTCACAAGCGAAGGTTAATTACAATTTTTTCTCTTGTTTGGGGTATGTAGAAAACATGCAATTGTAACACGCTACAAAGCTAGTATTTTTCCGGCTTGGTCAATTCTTTTTCGCAATTTACATCCAGGGTTTAATTAATCGTTGTTCTGCTGCTGTTGTGCCTCCAAGAAACGTCTTTTTCACCACCAAAAAATAAAATTTTTCTGTAGCATAATTCACAAACGAAGGTTAATTAAAATTTTTTTTCCCTTGTTGTGTAGCGTAGAAAACACGCAATTGTAACCGCTACAAAGCTAGTATTTTTCTGGTGCTCAATTCTCTTTTGCGCAATTTACATCCAGGGTTAATTAAGCGTTGTTCTGCAGTTGTACTCAGTAAAAGAAACTTTGTTTTTCACCGCCACAAAAGAAATTTTTGTAGCATAATTCAAAATCCGAAGGTTAAATAAGCCTGGTTGTCCTTTTATTTTCTGTAAAATACACAGAGTTTTAAAACGGCACATACAAGTCAATTTTTCCTGCAGATTTGTGGAGCGCAATTTATATCCAAGGGTTCCCAAAGCTTTTTTACTGGGTTTTCATTTGGAGTCAAATACAGGGTGTGATTTATCATATACAGAAAATCTTCTCAAACAGTGTCTGTACATTTTAAAACAAACGTATGTGAGACAGAGAGGTGGCAGGCTCTTCACCTGCGAGTGGCAGTGGCACAAACATTCCTGTAGCAGGTCGCAGCATAGCAAGGGGACGTCGCAGTAGGGGTCACTCGGTGAGGCCACAACTGCCGCTGTCATCTAGCGGCCGTGTACTGACTAGCAACCCAATGGTTCTTGATTGGTTGACAGTAAATCCACTTCCCTTTCCCAGATGACATCTGACACCCCAGCAAGAAATCGGTTGGGAACGTCAGACACAACCCCTTAGTTGGCATGGCCCGGGAGCGGGTCAGCGGCCCTCACCTGCCCTAAAACCCGGCCTCTGTCCCATCCGGTTCCCTCAGCCAGAGATCTACTAGTGGTCTGGTCTCAGCGCAACTATATAGCGAGGATGAACAATTTGAGGAGGGCAGTCAGCAGCTACTTGGCAGCGAGAAATTGGGCCAATATCCCTTGCTTCTTGCAGCAAAGTATAGATGTGGAGAGTGGCATGGGACGCCATGTTGTGAAGAGTCAGCCTCTGCATACCAAGACCTTTGAGGAGGACAGCAGTGAAGATGAAACACAAATAGGTGGTGTTTGTAGCCGACCGCCACTTGGGAGCCGGGTGAGGCAAGGGCTTCATCATCGTCAGGAGAAGAGGGCGTCAGCTTGTGCGTCAGGCAGCGGCGCAGCCAGCAAGTGGGTCGTGTGGCCGTGAGTCAGCAGGATAGCAGCAGTGTGAGGTCGGGAGTCAAGCGGCCACGGGGTAAAAAACCCGCTTCACAGGTCCAAGAAAGTAGCGGCACAGGGGCTCAGCGAGGCAGCGGCGGCAGTAGTCACTCAGTGCGGAGCCTTGGTGGTAAAATCCGATACTCGGCGGTGTGGCAGTCCTTTGCTAAGACACCGGAGGAGCCGAATATGGGTATATGTAGAATCTGTAAGCAGAAAGTGAAGCGTGGCCAGGGAGCTAACGTTGGCACCACGGCCCTGCAGCGTCACCATCCGGTGGCCTGGGAGAAACGTGGCTCAGATGTGGTGGTCCATCCTGCCGCCACAGCAGCAGCAGCGCCCAGTGGCACGCATGCCATTGCAGCCAGTCAAGGCTCCACCACCTCTGCAGAAGGGAGCGTTTCCCCTTTGACATCATCTCCCGGTCCAGATGCTCCTGCTCCTCGAAACTCATGGCGCCAGCATCGTTCAGCGAGGCGATTGCAAAGAGAAAAACCAGTATGCGTCCAACCATCCTAAGGTGCAGCAGCTGATCATGCTCCTGTCCAAGTTGTTGGTACTGCAGTCCCTCCCTTTCCAAATGGTGGACTCTTCACCATTCAGAGAACTAATGGCTTGTGCCGAGCCGAGATGGAGAGTTCCAAGCCGTAATTTCTTTTCCAAAAAGGCAGTCCCAAAGCACTTAATAAATATGTAGAACAGAAGGTGGGCCAGTCCTAAAAGCTTATCGGTTTGTTCCAAGGTGCACGGTCAGGGCCAGTACCTGTCCTTTATGGCCCACTGGGTGAATGTGCTTCCGGCCCAGGCACACCAACAACTTGGACAGGAGCGCCGCTTTCTCCCTCCACGTTGTCAAAACTGCTGCTCTGCGCCAATGTCCGCCTCCTCCTCCTCCACCACCAACCACCATCTCAGCCTCCACAAGTACTGATCCATCATACCACATGTGTAGGGTTTCAGCGGTGTCATGCCCGTCTACACCTGGCTTGCCTCGGCGAACAAAGTCACACAGGGGAGGAACTGCTCCGAGTCATGCAGCAAGAAATTGATGGTGACTTACTCCGCGCCAACTGCAAATCGGAACCCTGGTGACAGACAATTGGGAGGAACAAGTGTCCGCGCTGCACCGAGGAGGGATGGGGCCATGCGCCCTGCTGGGGCATTTTGTTCAATCTGGTTGTGAAAAGGTTCCTGAAGTCTTCCACCGATCTTCAGCAGATTCTGAAAATGGCCAGGAAAACTGTCATGCACTTTATCCTTTCGTACAAGCCAAGGAACACCCCCTCGAGTTGCAGTGGCAGAACGGGCCTCCCCAAACACTCTGATATGCGATGTTTTCCACCCGTTGGAATTCCAGCGCTGCACATGTTTGGGCCGACTGTATGAACAGAGAAAGGGCCATTAATGATTTTTTGATGATCCAGGCAGACAAAGTACTCCCCCCGTGTAATTTGATGTCAGCCAGTGGCAGCTCATGCGTGACACCTGCCGTTTGTTGAGCCATTTCGAGGAGGCGAATTATTTGTCAGTCCCAGGACTACGGGATGAATAACGTCATTCCACTGCTTCATGTCCTGGAACAGATGCTGAAAAATCTGTCTGGGCAGGGGACTGGAGACGTGGCGACTACTTCTCGTGGCCACATGAGTCCGGTGGGGGGCTGAAATGGAGGAGGGGGAGGAGGAGGAGGAGGAGGACATTGGGGCAGAAGCATTTTCTGGTGACATGAGTGTATTTTCTACCCAGGTGACAAGAGAGGAGGAGCAGGAGCAGCTGGAGGAGGTGGGTGGAGATGGGAAACGAGGCAGATGACCCCCAAGCACCGTGGCAGTATAAAGTGGAAATGGGCAGGGAGCCCCTCGGAATCACTTGTGCAGAAAGGCCCGCAGCATGCTTATTTGCCTGGCTAGTGACAGCCGAATAGTCAGCATCCGGCAGAGGGATGACTTTGGCTCCCACCTATTGGACCCTCGCTACCAGTCCAAAATGGGAGCCTTTTTCCCAGCTATTGAGGGGAGGACAAACTCAAACTATTAGGGAAATCCTCCGTAATCAGTTGGCCGCTGCCTATGTGTGGCATCGTCCCTCCTCTGACAAGTCTGACCGGCGGGTTCCTCAGCACTCACGTACTACTGCCGCGGTTGCTGGGGGAAGGTGGGGGGGTAGGAGCAGTACCAGCTCCATAAGCAGTAACCTAAGTCTGGGTCCCTGTGAGCAGCTTCCTTCACCCGCCTAGTGAGGAGGGTAGTCGCCCGCCCGCAAACAGCAGGACCTGGAGCAGTCCCTGAACCAACAGGTGGTGGCCTACTTGGACAGCACTCTGCCACCCCAGTTAGAAGATCCGCTGGACTACTGGGCAGCCAAAATGGATGTGTGGCCGCAACTTGCCGAGTTTGCAGTGGAGAAGCTGTCCTGCCCGGCCAGTAGTGTGGCATCAGAGCGGGTGTTCAGGCGGCGGGGGCCATCGTGCCCAAGGAGAACCCGCTTGTCCACGGGAAATGTGGAACGACTGACCTTTGTCAAGATAATCAGGCGTGGATCGGCCAGGATTTCCACACACCAATGCCTTTTGGCGTCAGACTACATCACCATGACGCCTCACCCAAACTGTGAGAAATGAGTCTGGGTTCAAACTACCTGCCTCAGCCACTATTCTGATGCCGCCACCCACCTGATGCCACACATCTGCTGACAGTTTCTCCATCTGCCAACAACCATCTTTACCAGGGACTGGTATTGCCACCCACCTCCACACTGTTGTCATTGTGCCATGTCTGACCTCATGCTGCTGCTGGGCTGCTGCGTGACCTCCACACTGTGCATTTTCCCACTCCGTGGGCTACTCCTGTTTTTGCCACCTCCAGAATGTCATTATGCCACTGTCTGACCTCATGCTGCTGCTGCCGTGACCTACAAAACTATGTCATTGTCCCACTCTGTCCTACTCCCGCTTTTGCCCCCACCCGATTGTCATTGTGCCCCTGTCTGACCTCTTGCTGCTGCTGTGGCTGCTGCCGTGACCTACACACTGTGTCATTGTCCCACTCTGTGGCCTATTCCTGTTTTTGCCACCTCCAGAATGTCATTGTGCCACTGTCTGACCTCATGCTGCTGCTGTGGCTGCTGCCGTGACCTACACACTGTGTCATTGTGCCACTGTCTGACCTCATTTCGCTGCTGTGGCTGCTGCCGTGACCTACACACTGTGTCATTGTCCACTGTCTGACCTCATGCTGCTGCTGTGGCTGCTGCTGTGACCTACACACTGTGTCATTGTGCCACTGTCTGACCTCATGCTGCTGCTGTGGCTCTGCCGTGACCTACACACTGTGTCATTGTGCCACTGTCTGACCTCATGCTGCTGCTGTGGCTGCTGCCGTGACCTACACACTGTGTCATTGTGCCACTGTCTGACCTCATGCTGCTGCTGTGGCTGCTGCTTTGACCTATACACTGTGTCAAATTGGGGCCACTTCTGACCTCATGCTGCTGATCCGTGTCCTTACACACTGTGTCATTGTGCCACTTTTCTGACCTCATGCTGCTGCCCGTAACCCACACACTGTGTCATTGTGCCACTGTCTGACCTCATGCTGTTCCTGTGGCTGCTGCCGTGACCTACACACTGTGTCATTGTCCCACTCTGTGGCCTACTCCTGTTTTTGCCACCTCCAGAATGTGATTGTGCCACTGTCTGACCTCATGCTGTTCCTGTGGCTGCTGCCGTGACCTACACACTGTGTCATTGTCCCACTCTGTGGCCTACTCCTGTTTTTGCCACCTCCAGAATGTCATTGTGCCACTGGGCCCGACCCCATGCTGCTGCTGCTGCCGTGACCTACACACTGTGTCATGTGCCACTGTCTGACCTCATGCTGCTGCTGTGGCTGCTGCCCGTACCTACAACACTGTGTCCATTTGTCCCCACTCTGTGGCCTACTCCTGTTTTTGCCACCTCCAGAATGTCATTGGCCCACTGTCTGACCTCATGCTGCTGCTGTGGCTGCTGCTGTGACCTACACACTGTGTCATTGTGCCACTGTCTGACCTCATGCTGCTGCTGTGGCTGCTGCCGTGACCTACACACTGTGTCATTGTCCCACTCGTGGCCTACTCCTGTTTTTGCCACCTCCAGAATGTTCATTGTGCCACTGTCTGACCTCATGCTGCTGCTGTGGCTGCTGCCGTGGGCCTACACACTGTGTCTTGTGCCACTGTCTGACCTCATGCTGCTGCTTTGCTGCTTTCCCCTGACCTACACACTGTGCCCTTGTCCACTGTCTGACCTCATGCTGCTCCTGTGGCTGCTGCCTTGACCTACACACTGTGTCATTGTGCCACTGTCTGACCTATGTGCTGCTGCCGTGACCTCCCACTGTGTCATTGTCCCACTCTGTGGCCTAGTCCTGTTTTTGCCACCTCTAGAATGTGATTGTGCCACTGTCTGACCTCATGCTGCTCCTGTGGCTGCTGCCGTGACCTACACAACTGTGTCATGTCCCACTTTGTGGCCTACCCCCTGTTTTTGCCAACCTCCAGAATGTCATTGTGCCCCTGCCTGGCCTCATGCTGCTGCCGTGACCTACACACTGTGTCATTGTGCCACTGCCTGACCTCATGCTGCTGCTGCCGTGACCTACAACACTGTGTATTGTGCCACTGTCTGACCTCTTGCTGCTGCTGTGGCTGCTGGGCCGTGACCTACACAACTGTGTCATTGTGCCCCTGTCTGACCTCATGCTGCTGTTGTGGCTGCTGCCGTGACCTACACACTGTGTCATTGTGCCACTGTCTGACCTCATGCTGCTGCTGGTGGCTGCTGCTGTGACCTAAAACACTGTGTCATTGTGCCACTGTCTGACTCATGCTGCTGCTGTGGGCTGCTGCCGTGACCTCCACACTGTGTCATTGGTCCCACTCTGTGGCCCACTCCTGTTTTGCCACCTCCAGAATGTCATTGTGCCACTCTCTGACCTCATGCTGCTGTGGCTGCCGCCGTCACCTCCACACTCTGTCACTGATGTTGCCACCTGAGCCCTCACTTGTTTTTTCCAGCTGTCACTCGCATGACTTTATCAGGCTACATTCCCCCTTCAGTTTTTTTGGTCAGTTTTGCCCTCTTAAGTGCCCAAGGAATTTTATAGTGAGGCGATTCTAAGAGCGGCGGCAGTCATGTGCGTGTCATACTAAAACACAACATTGTATGAAGACCAAAAACCAAGCTCCCTCTGCATATTTAACATGGCACAACGTTCTACAGCACCCTGCAGGCCTGTGCAGCCTGGAATAGCTGTTTTTTAACGTGATTCGTGCCGAAGTAATTCGGAACGAAGTTATTTTTTGCAGAGAAATTCGGCGAAGTGAACGGAACGAATTTCGGGAAATTCGCCCATCTCTAACTACAGTATATTAATACAGGTTGATTTTTTGTTCAACAATAAATGTGAATTCTTGTTCTTAAAAAATAAGACATCCCCTAAAAATAAGTCTTAGCTTGTCCTTAGGAGCAAAAATTAATATAAGACACTGTCTTATTTTTGGGGAAACAGGGTAGCTGTGCCCCTGTCCTGGATATTAACTCAACATTTCAGGATACTGACTAACAAAGTGTCACTCCACCAGACTCCATGAAAATGTTCCCTTTATTCCATTTTTTAAACTGTTATGATTAAAGAGAAGGTAAAAAACTTTCCCTGACTCTATGGCAGTGGTGCTGTTTGTTGGGCTGTAAGTTATACAGGTACTGGTGGAGCCTGGAAACATTTCTCACCCTTAGGTTATGTCTACACAGCATACAAAAACCATTGTGTTTTCAGTGGCTTTAGGATTCTAAAACCACTGAAAATCTGATTGTTTTGCATGCCCATAGACTTTAAGAGAAAAAAACAACCTGTAGTCTACACAGGTCATTTTTTTTTCTGCTCGTTTTCTTGTTGCTATATACGCCAGCGTTTTGAGTTTTGTCATTGTTTCCCATACAATCAGTTGTGTGGGCCGATGGCAAAAAAATAAGAACCGACCACGGTTTCTGCAAATACAGTAAAAAAAAACACAGTCATACATCAGAAAAAAACAGTCAACTTTCCAACGGTTTTTGTCCGATGCGGTGTGGATCTAGCCTTACAGTGATGGTGCTGAGGGCTGATATTATGTTTGAACATTTGCAAAATATTATGCTTAAAGAAAAGGTAAAAAAAACTCTCCCTGACTCTGTTGCAATGGTTATGAGTAGTAATTTGTATCGGCTGGTGGTGGAGCCAGAAGTCATTCAAAGCCATTTATAGCGATGGTGCTAAGGGCTGATATTATGTTCTTTGAATATATCAGCCTGAGCTAGGAGTATATTCAGTAGTGATAAGCTATAAAATATTAAGGAAGTTTTACCAGATGAAAACTGAAGTTAAGATATTATTTTCCAGTGTATATCAAGACAGAATTCTATATATAAATAAAAAGTCCTGTCTCCTAAAGTTACTCCAGGCAATATCAGCTAGAGATCTTGTGGATTTTGTCTGCTAAAGATTTTATTTCTTTTGGTTAGCTGGTAGATTTTTGGGGGTTAATAAATTTTGATGGGCAGAAAAATCGTAATTGTATTTTTAATAACCTCAAAGTGAAGATTTTTTATGTCCTTCAGCTGAGTGTTGGAGAGAGTCATCAACAGAAGAGACAAATATTTTAATATCTCTTGTGGCCAATATTTTGAATTATCAATTGCACTCAGTGCTAATTCAGTATTAAAACGTTAATCCAAGTCCAAAGGCTTCAATGAGTATATGGGGTGCATAACAACTTTTCAACACCTTCAACTCTCTCCTCCATCCCCCAGCACCATCTCCCCCTTCTCTCCTCTCAGCAGATGATTTTGCTACTCACTTTCTAAACAAGACCAACCTCATCAGAGAAAGCTTCACCCCACTGTCCCCACCATCCCATGCCTGCACAGTCCACACCGCCAGCCCCTCTACCTGCACAGTCCCTACCACCAGCCCTTCTACCTGCACCTTGCACTTCACCCCTAACTTGCTTCTCCACTGTCACTCATGACAAGCTCTCCTCTCTATTCTCCAAATTCAACCTCACTACCTGTAACCTTGACCCACTGCCATCCCACCTCATCCCATACCTTAGTCCTGTTATCATCCCAGTCATCACCCATCTCTTCAACCTATCGCTAACCTCTGGTATCTTTCCTTCCTCCTTTAAGCATGCTACCATCACATCCATCCTAAAGAAACCATCTCTTGACCCTTCCTCTCTGTCTATCGCCCCATCTCAGTGCTTCCATTTGCTTCTTAACGTCTCGAACAACACGTCTATCTTCAACTGTCCTCCCATCTGTCCTCCAACTCTCTTTTTGTCCCACTACAATCTGGTTTTAGATCCCATCACTCTACAAAAACCGCCCGAAAGTCACCAACGACCTTGTAACTGCTAAAGCCTCACGTCACTACTCTATTCTTCTCCTCATAGACTTATCCTCTGCCTTTGACACTGTCGACCATTCCCTTCTGCTGCAAATCCTCTCATCCCTCGGCATCACGGACTTGGCCATTTCCTGGATCTCCTCATACCTCACTGAACAGACATTCAGTATCTCTCACTCTTGCACCACCTCTGCCACTCGCCCTCTCTCTGTTGGCGTCAGGGGTCAATCCTGGGTCACTTACTCTTCTCTATCTACACTCTTGGTCTGGGTCAGCTTATAGCATCACATGGCTTTCAATACCACCTGTATGCTGATGACATCTAACTTTACCTGGCATAGACATTAACTCTCTACTGTCCAAGATCCCAGATTGTCTATCACCCATATCCTCCTTCTTCTCCTCCCGTCACCTAAAACTTAACTTAGAGAAAACTTAATTTATCATCTTTCCACCATCGCACTCCATCCCTCTAACTGATCTCTCTATTAAAGTCAATGGCTCTACACTCTCACCGGTCCCACAAGTCCGCTGCCTTGGGATAACCCTTGACTCCGCTTTGTCCTTCAAACCACACATCCAAACCCTTACCTCTGCCTGCTGTCTCAACCTGACAAATATTTCACGAATCTGCTCATTCCTTAACTCTGATACTACAAAAATGCTGGTCCACTCCCTCGTCATCTCCCGCCTAGACTATTGCAACATCCTTCTCTGTGGCCTCCCATCTAGCACCCTCGCTGCCCTCCAATCCATCCTTAACTCTGCTGCCTGTCTGGTTCACCTCTCTCCTCGCTGCTCCTCTGCCTCTCCCCTCTGCCAATCCCTTCACTGGCTTCCCATTGCCCAGCGAATTCATTTCAAGCTACTAACCATGACCTACAAGGCTCTCCATGACCTCTCCCCTCTATACATCTCTGCCCTAATTTCCAAATATCTCCCCCCACGCACTCTCCGCTCCTCACATGACCTTCTCCTCTTCTCTCCCCTTATCAGCTCCTCACACAACACTCTCCAAGACTTCTCTCATGCTCCCTCCAGCCTCTGGAACTCACTGCCCCAACACATCAGACTCTATTACGTTTTTTTTTTTCACTAGTCACCATACATTAAATTTTTGGGGAGTTTCCCAGTACATTATATGGTGTGGTAAATGGCACTATTAAAAGTATAGTAAGTAACAAGTTAATTAAATAATTAATTGAACGTTGCATTAAAAACACTTTTCTCAGTCATGTTTGTCGTGTTTTTCCCTTATAAATAGGGAAAAAAAAGTTTCCCCAGTTTATTATTTATTCTGAGAAGCAAGCACTAGTAAATTCGCAAAGTATTAAAATAATCTCTTGTGGAGTGTAATACTGGTTACTGTACATCAGACTCATGTCTTATTGACCCGTGTATGAAAAAACATGTCTTATTATATACCTGGAATTATACTGACCTTGACAATATAGTGCACTTTACATGCAGATGAACTAAAGGACAATCTAAATCAATAACGTCACTTAATATCAGTATATAATAGACAAATGTCATATATGCTCATTTACTGTGAGAGCCTGCTAAATACTAACATTTAGTAGAACTGTAAGAATATCTTTTTAGACCACCAACACAACCAAATCATTTACATTTAACAAAGCCAGGAATTTAAAGGGAAATTAATAGTTGTTTTCACCAAAACACAGGACACAGTCATGTTATGAATAGAAACTGCCCTGAGCACAAGAAAACCTTCTTCTGAACTGCCATTCTTTATTTCCAGCACGCACTTTGTGTTTGTGCTTCCCTATTCACATAGCAAAGCAGGCTGCCTTGTTACTCCTACCTTGTGACCCTGGACTATGGTTCCTAGAAGCCGCCTGCATGACCAATATTTACTTCAAATCTTTTAATTGGTGGGTCTTCTAGCTGTTATTTGGCGCACACTAGATTGTCACCAGCCTTATAAATGCCTAGACACTGCAGGGCAGAAAATCAGAGCAGAGTAAAGAACTACTGTACAACATGTTTAGTAGCAATGAACAGGATGCACAGAATTGGCATGAGTTCATAAGGAGTATATTTAGAAACAATAATCATTTTAGGTATTGAATCTATCGAGTCACTAGTGGGAATGCTTTTTTAAGAATGCTTGTATGGATTTATACATATCAGTTTTCAAGCTCTGTATGCAGTAAGCTCCCTCTAGTGGTAGCTACAGAAAGACATCATTTTGTTATTAAATTACAACTGAGTGCAGGAAAACATGGGCTCTGTATTAGAAGAAAATAGAGATCTCACCCCATAGAAATGGTGCAGTCTAGAAGGATGTGGGTCCAGGGGCAGTTCATTAACACAGCATATATGCAATAAGGCAATAGCATTAAAAGGGTTGTCTCACTACATTGATTCATCTTACCTCAGGCCTGTTTTATTGATTTCATTTTGAATTCAGGGGAGTGCTTACTGTCTTCCACTAGGCTGCAGTAGAAGCCAGGTCTGTAGCAACCATGCTGGCAGCTTATCAGGATAGATCAAACAGGTCTGTAGCTATAGCAACCTGAGGAGCTGATACAGCCCATACAAGAGGGGATATCTCAGAATAAGTAGGACACAGTTAATGGACATATATTGCAAAGTGACTTGTTTTTGCAAGATCTTTAACCTAAAAAGCAATCCTTGTAGTGAGATAACTACTTTAACTGAATTTGCATACAGTCCATACATTCACACTATGGGCACATTTATCAAAGCAGTTGCCCCAGAATTTCAGCACAATTTGCACCAAAAATAATGGTGCACATGTTTTACACCAAATTAATTATGTGTGTTAGACAGTTTCTAGACGCTTCTGCTCCTTGTCAGACAAAAGGGTGTGACCTCATCAAAAGAGTTGTGGCTTCGCTAAAGAGGGCGTGGCTTAGCATGTGATGCCATGCACCGAAAAATGCACCAAAATTTTGGCACAGTTAATGGCATAAAGTAAGCCAACTTAAAAACAATTCTAACATAAGCCAGATTTATCAACACTATGATAAATATGGCACAATGTAGGACTGTATAGTCTATGTTTACACTGTCTAGCAGTTAGACAGTATTGATAAATATGTTGCTGTTAGTCTGCTGAAAGGTCTAAAAACATTAATAAAGAATGTATTAACTATACAGGCTCTGCATGTTACTCTGAGAATAACATTGAGGGCGACATGTCGCAATACGACTGCGCAACTGCTGACGCCCTATTCTCTATATAAATGAACTGCAGTACACCAAAACTAGGCACATTATGCACCAGGCAGGACACATTTGAATGCGCCCAAAGTAGGTGCATCAAATATGCCAGCAATGATGCTATGGACCTAAATTATGCTATGCGCCTAGATTAGGGGCATCAATTAATCTATGCAAAGTATACCAGACACCAGATTTTTGACAGGTTCGTTCATTCAGGTGCACTATACACACATTTAATGCGTCTTAAAACTGGCTTGGTGGCGCCTCTTCTCTGACATGTCGCCCTAAGTCATTTCTATTTATGTAGTTTTCTAATATAGCTCTCAAAGTAGCTTAGAGTTTCTATTTAAAGGTAGACTAAATTTTAATAAACTATTTATACCTTACTGTGAATAATCTTCACTGAGAGTAAACATCTAACTTACTACATTTCACCTTCAGTTCTTTGCATGACAGTGAACCTGTTAGGCTATGTCTACACAGCATACAAAAACGATCGTATTTTTGGCGGTTTTAAGATAAAAAATCTGATCATTTATTAAGCCCATAGACCTTAAGAGAAAAAACTACCTGTAGTGGTTTAAGGAACATTCAATTGTATGGGCCGATGGAAAAAAAAATCTAAAACTGACCGCGGTTTGTGCGCAAAACGTGAAAAAAACGCGGTCGTGCATCGGACTAAAAGCCGTCAGCCTTTTCTACCTATTGGTGTATGGGAATTGGAGGTTTGAATTAAAAACCAAGAAACTGACATGAAGTTGTCAGTGTACCCAATGGTTACCCACATATTGAACTACCTCCATAGAAAAGTAACCTCTATTACAGGAATAAGTAGCTGTCGCAGTGAAGTGTCTTGGACTGGCATAAAGGGCTCTGTGACTAACACCAGGGGATTTTAACTGTGAGCTCTGTAGCCTACACTCTAGCTCAGCTCTGTGGCACTTTATGGGGCTTCTGTTCCATTATAAGCATTGCTTACGTGTTTTTCACATTCCCTGATGAAAGCGCCCTGCAAACACTCATAAAAACATAAAAGGCAATGTCTCAAAAGTATTCAGGCAGCTGTTTAGCATCCACACACACACAGAAATATACAGCAGCACACTGCAAATGCTAAGATATGTATGACAATTGAATGTATAGTAATTTTAAACTGCAATACTGATGAATCTATTACACATTTCAATTTGAGATTCTTAGCTCACATTTTGGTCAATTTGTGTGAGAGCACCTGCCAACTGTAGAGTGACCTCATTATTGATGGAACCTTATTCTAAAAGACCTACCTTTCCTAATGCCTAGATCTCCAAACTTTTCATGATAAGTAGGTTCCAGCTATACTCCGTTCTGCTTAAAGATAGCATTGGCGGAGTACAAGATCAAAATGGATGCAGCCCCCCCCCCCCCCACGCATACAATACAAAAAAACTAAATGGATCCGCACTTCCAAACAATATGGAATACAAAGTTGATGGCTATTATATGACCAAGACTTCCAAGTACTACCGTGGCACCAAAATTCCCCAGACTTTAACCCTATTGAACATCTGTCGGACCACCTAATTTCGATCACTGTGTTTATGGATCCTCCCCCATGCACCCTTTAGCAGCTGGCATGCATTCAGCATGGCTCCAGATACCTGTGATAACCTACTAGGACCTTACTGAGTCACTCCCAGCCTGTCTAGCTGTTGTCCATGCTGCACATGGTGGTTACTCTGGATATTAGCTGGGAGTCATTATAATGTGACACCAATATGTAAATTGTACCGTTCAGCAACAGAGTTTACCATACTGCATGCACCTGTGCGCATGAAGATTAATAACCTTCTATTCTGAAGAAGTCTACAGTGCCACCAACATCTCTGTCTAATGGCAGTTGGTCATCAGAGGTGAAGCAATCCAAAAATAAATAAAAATTGATCAGCAAATGCAAAACAATAAAAAAAAAAATATTTGTACCTGCCCGCTGGCGAGGCAGAAAAGCAATGCAAACACAACATATCAGCAGCACTCTACAAACACTAAGAGACAAAGTGAACATAGGAACTATTTCAAAATGCATTTCTGCTACTTTTTGAATATATGAAAATTTGAGGTCTTTAGCACATATTGTTGATCAAAATTGTGAGAGGGGTGAAGCAGACAGTTGTTTTTTTGTTTTTTAATCTTTAAATCAACTGCATGGGAGTTACACATGGCAAAATGGACCAGCAAAAAAGACAATATTTCATTCTGCAGATTTTCTCTTAGTGTTACCAGCTGTCAGTGCTATGTTTACATACACTGTGAATTACATTATTCTCCCTGCTCTAAAAACAGATTTGTTTACTCAGCTTCTGCTCATTAGCTTAAATTTAGTTGTTTTTGATTTTCTGCTGTCCTGCTGTTAACCTGTTTGTATCTTCTATGATAAAACATTAAAGAAACTTAAAGCATTTTCATTGGCAACACACGCTTAGCTCACAAAGATTAGTACAGTTTCTCACAAAAGTGAGTAAACCCCTCACATTTTAGTAAATATTGTATTATATCTTTTCATGGGACAACATTGATGATCTGACACTTTGATACAATGCAAAGCAGTCAGTATGCAGCTTGTGTAAGGCTATGTTCACACGGGTTAAATTGGGGCGCATTTTGCCGCGTATTTCACGCTCAAATACGAGCGAAATGCGCCCCAGTCATTACGGTAATCCACAGAGAACTACTGCCGTACCCCCCCCCCCCCCCCTCCCTCCCTGCAGAAGTACAGCTCCCGAAGTCCCGGCGTAATTTACGCCCCGCAATTATGCCATGTGAACTTAGCTTAACAGTGTAAATTTGGTGTGCCCTCAAAATAACTCAACACAGGCATCAATGTCTAAACCATTGGCAACAAAAGTGAGTACACCCCTAAGTGACAATGGACAAATTGTGCCAAATTTGCCATTTTCCCTTCACGGTGTCATGTGACCTGTTTATGTTACAAGGTCTCAGGTGTGAATGGGAAGCAGGTGTGGTTAAATTTGGTGTTATCGCTCTCACACTCTCTCATCCTGGTTACTGGAAGTTTGACTGTCTGAGGATCTGAAAAATACAATTGTTGCTCTACATAAAGATGGCCTAGGCTATTAGAAGATTGACAAAACCCTGAAATATGGCCAAGACCATACAGTGGTTTAACAAAACATGTTCCACGCAGAACAAGCCTTGCCATGGTTGACCAAAGAAGTTGAGTGCTTGTGCTAAGCATCATATCCAGAGACTGTCTTTTCAAAAAAGATATTTGAGTGCTTCCAGAATTGCTGCAGAGGTTAAAGGGGTGGAGGATCAGCCTGTCAGTACTTAGACAGTATTCTGCAAATTGCATCAAATTGGTCTGCTTGGCTGTCATTCCAAAAGGAAGCCTCTTCTAAAGATGATGCACAAGAAACCCCACAAACAGTTTGCTGAAGACAAGCAGATTTAGGACATGGATTACTGGACCATGTCCTGTGGTCTGATGAGACCAAGATAAACTTATTTGGTTCAGATGGTGTCGAGCGTGTGTCGCAGCAACCAGGTGAGGAGTCCAAAGACAAGTATGTCGCCTACAGGCAAGCATTTTGGTTGAAGTGTCATGGTTTGGGGCTGTATGAGTGCTGCCAGCTCTGGGGAGCTACAGTGAATTGAGGGAACCATGAATGCCAACATGTACTGTGACATACTGAAGCAGAGCATGGTCCCCTCACTTCGAAAACTGGGCCGTAGTATTCCAACATGAAAATGAACCCAAACAAGACGACCACTGCTTTGCTAAAGAAAATGAGGATAAAGGTGCTGCGCTGGTCAAGCATGTCTCCAGACCTAAACACTATTGAGCATCTGTGGGGAATCCTCAAACAGAAGGTAGAGAAGCGCCAGGTCTCTAACATCCACCAGCTCTGTGATGTCATCATGGAGGAGTGGAAGAGGAAACCAGTGGCTGCAACCTGTGAAGCTCTAGTGAACTCCATGCCCAAGAGAGTTAAGGCAGCCTTGGAAAATAATGGTAGCCACATAAAATTTTGACACCTTGGGCACAATTTGTCCATTTTCACTTAGGTGTGTACTAACTTTTGTTGCCAGCAGTTTAGCCATTGATGGTGGTATGTTGAGTTATATTGAGGGCCCACCAAATTTACACTGTTATATAAGCTGTACACTGACTACTTTACATTGTATCAAAGTGTCAAATCTTCATTGTTGTCCCATGAGAAGATATAGTACAATATTTACTAAAATATGAAGCATGTGCTCAGTTTTCTGAGATACTTTACATCCATGTATCTTTAAGTAAGCCTAAACTAATGCAAAATCCTCATTTTGTCCAATGCAATGACTAATGCTGGTGTTAGAGAGAGAAATCATTTGTAATGTGATGTTTTTAGTGGTCCCCGAAGGAACAATCACATAACATGTTTGGTGAACCAAAAGTATTTTACTTTTCTTGTATTTGCACAGCAGTAGCACAACTCACTTATTGATAAAAGATCTTACACAAAGCACAGAAATGTTATGGTTGCAGTGCAGTCTAGGTGGCGCCGTTGCTTGAATATTCCCAATCTGAACTTGATATTACTGTAGAACATAACAGCTTAAAGGGGTTTTGCCACCATGTAATGTTGACGTGGGAATCTCCAAAATGGGTATTTAATCACTTTTCTAATATATGTGATTAAAAAAAGTGGAAAATTGAGGAGCTACCAGCATTTCTCAATCCCCTTGGTTACCTCAAAGCTTTCCCCTAGTCAAAGACCCAGGAGCTGAAAGGCCGCGCTTGCTGGTGAATCACTTCTTATTAATGACAGGCAAAAGAATGGTCTTTTAAGGCAAACCGGGGGAGCAATAAAGTTTTTTTTGTATCAGAAAATAATAGCTGTTAGTGTTATTTGATCCATACTTTATCTGATGAACAGAGAACATGAGAAGCTTTCAACCTGCTGTGTAGAATAGGTGTTCTCTTTTGTATACAGATTCACAAGTTATAGTTTGATTATTTGAGTGAACATGTCACAGGATCCGTTTATGCAGGCTCTGTGCTCTGGGCTGTGTGTGTGTCTGTGTGCGTCTCTGTCTCTTTCAGCTCCGTGATTTGTTTACATTACATTAGCTTCTTAGCAGATACTGCTCCTCCTGACATAATTATCTGTTATTCCAAAAACTAAATTTTATAGTTAGACCTTTTAGTCTTCCAAATTTCTTCCAACTTCTTCCAGACTTTCAACAATAAAAAAAATCTATTTTAAAAGGAGTTCCTTCTTTATTTTCTTTAAATATCTTTGAATCCTCCATTACGCATTTAGATTTACGCACGTAAATCTGGTAGCCTTCTGTTAAAGAAAGAAAAACCCCATAATAGCCACTGAAATAACTTGAAACTGTAAAAAATAAGAATAGATTTAAATTTATTGAAAATCAACCTATAAAAATCAGACACTGTGTTTGAATTGTGGTTCAACCCAAAAAATGTAAAACATAAAACTAATGAAACTGGCCTGGAAAAAAATAATGGTACTCCTAGAAAAGATTGAAAATAATTTTAACATAGTGACACATAAAACTAAGGTGCACCTGTAATAAGTATCACAAGTTTCTTCAAGCTTGCAATCAGTCAGTCTGCCTATTTAAATGGTGAAAAGTAGTAAGAGTGCGTTTTTGGTGTCAGCATATGCGCCAAACTGAACATGGACCAAAGGAAGCTAAGGAGAGAGTTGTCTCAGGAGACTAGAAAGAAAATCATAGCCAAACATGTTAAAAGTAAAGACTATAATACCATCTTCATACAGCTCAATGTTCCTGTTATTACAATTGCTTATAATTTTCAGATGTTTGAGGATTATAGGACTGTAGGCAACTTCCCTGGACATGGCCCCAAGAGGAAAGTTGATGACAAATTGAAGAGAAAGATAATAACAATGGTGACCAAAGAATCCAGAACAACTTCCAAAGAGCTAATCGGCAATCTCCAAGCTTAAGTGATATCAGTGTGAGATCGTACCATCAATCGCTGTCTTTGCCAAAGTGGACTTAATGGAAAACGACTAAGGAGGACACCATTGTTGATATATGCATTTTGGCAAATTGCATATTGACAAGCCATAAAGGTTCTGGCAGAAACTCTTTTGGACAGTGAAACAAAATTAGAGCTTTTTTGGTCATCACATCAGCTCTAGTTTTACAGAAACACAAATGAAGTATACAAATAAAAGAACATACAGTGAAACATGGATGAGGCACAGTTATGTTTTGAGGCCACTGTGCTACATCTGGCATCGGGTGTCTTGAACATGTGCAAAGTACAATGAAATCCCAAGACATTCCCAAGGCATTCTGGAAAAAAGGAAGACATGTATGAACGTTTTTCACATATTCTGTGTAAATGCAAAAAGAGCAGCTATGATGTATAATGCGCCAAACAAATGTGTCAGGCGCATTGTTTGTAAGACTCAACACTTTTTAATGCGCTTAACATGAGGGGGCGTTTTGTGCCGTTCAGTCTTTTGGGATATTGCTCTCTGTGTCAAAGAGTTACTTTTTTCACTTATTGTGGAGAACTATCTTTGAAATACAGTGTGTGTATTTCTCACATACACACATCTCCATTACAGGCAGGTTATGATTGTAAGATATTATTCTCTGCGCCAAAGAGTAACTTTTTTCACTTATAAGGTGAAACACCTTTGAAATACAGCTTGTGTATCTGTCATATACACACATCTCCATTACAGGCAGGTTATTATTTTGGGATATTGTTCTCTACACCAAATAGTTACTTTTTTCACTTATAAGGTGAAACACCTTTGAAATACAGCTTTCCATTACAGACAGGTTATTATTTTGGGATATTGTTCCCTTGGCCAAACATTAAATTTTTGACACTTATTTGTCTAAAAAAAAAACTTTGAAATACATCTTGTGTATTTGTCATATACACACATCTCCATTACAGGCAGGTTATTATTTTGAGATATTGTTCTCTGGGCCAAACAGTAAATTTGTGACACTTATTTATCTAAAAAAAACCTTTGAAATACAGCTTGTTTATTTGTCATAGACACACATCTCAAATACAGGCTGGTTGTTATTGTGGGATATTGTTCTCTGCACCCAAGAGTTAATTTTTTCACTTACAAGGTGAAACACCGCTTGTGTATTTGTCATATACACACACATCTATATTAAACAGAGTTTGTTTTATTGTAAATTTTTGATCAAACAGTATGTCAGACAGAGAGGTGGCAGACCCTTCACATGGGAGGGGCAGTGGCACAAATGTTCCTGGAGCAGTCACAGGTAACAGCACAGTAAGGGGACATCGCAGCAGGGGTCACTCGGCAAGGCCAGAGCTACCGGTGTCATCTAGCAGCTGTATGTTGACCACCAAGCCAATGGTTCTTGAATGGATGACTAGGTCATCCACTTCCTCGCAGATGACATCTGACAATCCCAGCCAAGAGATGGTGGGTTCGTCAGACACAACCCTTAGTTGGCATTACTTGGGAGCAGGTACCATCTCCATCAGTAGCAACCTGAGCAGCTTTCTTCACCCTCCTAGTGAGGAAGGTACTAACCAGCAGTAGCAGCTCCTGGAGCAGACCCTGAACCAGCAGGTGGTGGCCTACTTGGACAGCACTCTGCCACCCCACATTGAAGATTTGCTGGACTACTGGGCAGCCAAACTGAATTTGTGGCCACAACTTGCCGAGTTTGCACTGGAGATGCTGTCCTGCCCAGCCAGTAGTGTGGCATCAGAATGGGTGTTCAGTACGCTGGGGACCACCCAAGGAGAACTTGCTTGTCCACCCGAAATGTGGAGAGACTCACTTTTGTCAAGATGAATCAGGCGTGGATCAGCCAGGATTTCTACACACCTATGCCTGATGCATCAGATTAGATTAGCCATGCTGCCTCACCCAAACTTTGACAAATGAGTCTGGATTCTTCTGGCTAACTGCCTCAGCTACTATTCTGATGCTGCCACCCGCCTGATGCCACACATTTTCTGCCAGCTGCTACTTCTAACACCCACCATCTTTACCAGGGACTGGGATTGCCACCCACCTCCCCACTCTTCACTCGGCCATTATGTTGCCTTCTGATGCTGCTGCCACCTCCAGGCTGTGAAACAATGTCACTCTCTAGCTTGATGCTGCTGCCGCCACCTTCTCAGTATGTCACCTAGCTGCCGCTACCTCAAAATTATGTCATTGTGCCACTCTCCGGCCTGATGCTGCTGTTGCTGCCTGCCGCAACCTCCACACTGTGTAATTGTGTCAATCTGTGCTGCCACCTCCATAATCTGTCATTGTGCCACTCTGTGGCCTACGCATGCTGCCACCACCTCCAAAATCTGTCATTCTGCCACTCTGTGGCCTACTCATGCTGCCGCCACCTCCAGAATTTGTCATTGTGCCACCCTGTGGCCTACTCATGCTGCCGCCACATCCACATTTTAGCATTGTGCCACTCTGTGGCCTACTCATGCTGCTGCCAACTGACCACTCTCTTACTGGACCATCCTCTGGTTTCCTAATGCTGTTTCCACCCTCCACCATTCTATGACATTGCCACTATGTTTGGTTTTCCCCTTCCTTTAATCTGTCAGAAGGAATGAAAAGGACAAACACAACCAATTGTGTCTTTGGAGAAGCCGTAAGGCTAGTATGACATAGTCCTTTGTTTGCATCAGGATTGTCTGATGATTAGGTAGCCAAAAGCAGGAGTGGATACAAGACACAGAAGATATGCAAATATGCCATTTACTTGTCATCTCTGTTTTGGATCAACTCCTGTTTCTTTTTGGCTTTAGCAATACTGATGGTTTTTTGACCGATTGATAGCGAAGAAACCGTCAGGCCAGTATGACATGGTCCTTTGTTTGCATCAGGATTGTCTGATGATTAGGTAGCCAAAAGCAGAAGTGGACATAAAACACAGAACACAAGCAAATATTCCATTTACTTGTCAACTCTGTTTTGCATCAAATCCTGTTTCTTTATGGCTTTAGAACACTGATGGATTATTGATGGATTGAAAGCGGACACTGGCGGAACAAAGGAAGGGCAAAATGATCAGTGATGTCAATGCAAAATTACTGCTGAAACCCTCTCCACTCTTTTTGGGGGGGAGAGGGGGCTCAACATGTATCCTTTTATACAACAGGACCTGTGGAATCATCTGATGACGGTGTAAAAGGAGTGCCCTCTTTGATGCTATAGTGGAATCTTGGCCCTCTGCTTGGTTATTTCTAGCTGGTGCTGACATTACCTTGTCAGGCTGCGTTCCCACTTCAGTTTTTTGGTCAGTTTTGCCCCCGTAACTGCCCAGATAAGTGAAATGTGAAATGTGAAGCGATTGTCTGTCATCTGCGTGTCATACTAAAACACAGCATTGTTTTAATACCAAACCACTCACCCTATGCATATTTCTGCACAGCATATTTCTGCATGGCACAACACCATACAGGCTCTCAGCATCCAGAAAATATCTGTTTTTTCATGCGATTCGTCACAAATAAATTCGGAACTAAATGAATTTTTGGGAAACATTTGGCGAATCGGCTGAATCAAATTTTTTTGAAATTCGCTCATCTCTAGTAATAATGTTCACCCTGCCAGGACATAAAAGGTCCTCTATACCCATATCCTCTGGTGGAAACAAAGAACCTTCTGTAAGTGCTGCCTGAGCCCTGATAAGGTGCTGCTGAATCATCAGCCTATATTTATAAAGATGCTGTGATACATATTTACTGCTAACATTCTAACAACAATTTATACAACATACAAACTGGTTGCTCATGTGGCAAAAAGAGGTCTCCATAAACATGGTATTTGTATTGAACAACATTTCTTCTCAATATTGTCGTCCCAGAAAACATTTTAGTACATGGAACAATTAAATCTTTAAATCTTTTCAAGTTTGAGACTAAACTCATCTCTGCAATGTTTTAGTAAAACATCTTCCTTGTCAGGACATCAATTCGATTCCGACTAGGGGACCAGGCACACATCCAAATTATAAATCTGTGTTTTATGGATTGATTTATTTATGCCACGTGCAGTATGCAACAGACCTGTAATCTACATCAATGTGCCTCTAATCTGTTAACACAGTGTATTTGTTACATACAGTCTGATGAGTACTCTGGCAGAATACTGTATGCATAAAAATAGTGTGTATTTCATGTTCCATTGTTTTCGATAGGAATATCAACCATAATTCACACTGAACTGTGGCACGTATTTCGTCAGATTTAATAATATTGTCTAACTTAGTGTAACGTTCGGTTAGACAGTCCTACAATGTGCTACATTGTTAAGTCTGGTGCATGTTTGAACTGTCTATTCTAACTTCACCCTTTTTTTAAACTGGATTACTTTTTGCCACTTACTGTGCCAAAATTTTGGTGAACGGCGGTGCATGCTGAGCCACACCTCCTTCCCAGTGAAGACACGCCCCTTTTGTCGGACGAGGAGCAGAAGTGTCTAGAAGTTGTATAAAGCATGTATGACATTATTTTTGTGCTAGAATTCTGACATTACTGCCTTGATAAATATGCCCCATTGTTTTTCATCGTAAAATCATTAAAAGTGCATTTGGTACTCAAGTTATGGATTATCACCTTTGAATAAGGCTGAACTGCAGTCAAAACCATGACAGTATAAAACAAAAATATGCAGTCTCTTTCTGCTATGCTACAGGGGCTGCAGCAGTTACACTGCTTTGCTGGTTCTTATAGACCCTGTGATGCAGTAGTCAGTACTGGCACTCACATATTTGATTATTTAATCCCTTAATTGTCGGTGAAGATGTAGGAAGCAGGCTCACTTGCTGAGCCCGCTTCATATGTTATGAGTGTCAGCTGTTAATTACAGCTGACACCTGCTGCTATTGGTAGGGATTGGAGCCAGAGCTGATCCCTGCTGTTTAACCTTTTGGATGCCATGGTGATTATAACTGTGTACCATTACTCTCTCCGGTTGGCCCCCCATGACGAGGTTGCAGGGGATGCTGAGCGGTCGCTTTGGCACATGGAAGCCTAATGAAGGCTTTAGTGTCTGCCCTGTTATTGCTTCTATTGTTTCCTGCTCTAAGCAGGAAGTAATATCAACGGCATCTTGGTACACCCTTCTACATTATGTATATAATGCAGAAAGGTGTCCAAGTGTTCGCACCCCCTAGTGGTCAAGTACCTTAAAGAGACTACATGTACAAGTGAAAAAAAAAAGTTTAAAAGATAGCAAAATATATATATATATATATAATATATATATATATAATATATATAATATATATAGTATATATATATATATATAAAAGTTTAAAACACACCTTTTTTGCCATTTTACGATTATTTTAAAAATTAAAAATTAAAAAGAGGTGTGGCTTGAAAAAGGTGTGGGTGTAATCTGTAAAAGGGGGCAGCAAATTTAGTGATGGCCCTGGGCAGGAAAAGTTCTAGCTACTGAGAATACTCTTTTCACTTCAGGACACAGAAGGGCACAATCAGCTGTGCAGTGTGAGGAACTCCAACCAAACAGCTACCTGAATCCCTGCTTTCTGGAACTTGTGATAATGGAGGAAGAGGTAAACCAAGTTTTATTGTGATCATACCAGCTGAATTTTAAAATGTCAAAAGATTGGAAATGTAACAATCTATAAATCAAAAGCGCTTTAACAAAGCAAATTGTGTTATGTACTTTGCAGAAACTGTATTGATTTCATGATCACTTCTCTGCTACAAACATGACATCAATAGATCATAAAAGAGATGGCACAGCTGTCCCTTGTGCATATCCTCAGTACAAATCGCAGCTAGATAGCTGTGTGATTGTGGCATCTAGTCAGAGTATCATTTATTGCCTTCCAGTAATGGCCACTAGAAGAGCTCCATTAAGTGCTTGGTAGATTAGGTTTACAAGGTCTCAGTAGAACATTGGATACAAGTGTGTTTGTCTCAGAAAACTCAGGACACTGTTTATGACACCTAGAATGAAGTTTTATTAGATTTAAGGGCATCTGTATACCTTTTAAATTAACATTGAGGGCTCCAGCTAGTTCACATCAATAACAAGCCCTATGTCCCTGTTCATATCTAAATACCTCCTAGAAGATATTCAGATACACTACTCACAAAGTTAGGGATATTTGACTTTTGGTTACAACTTCAGGATGAACATAAAATTTCTTGAATTTGACTTTTTAAACGCATATGTCCATCTGTTCGGTGTTTCAGTATTTTTTGCACAACTTACTGATCTTTAAAAAGGAGCTTAATTGAAAAATTCCCAACAGGTGTTAGATCCCTGAATCATCCAATAAATTTAGGGGATCAATTTGAATTGTGATTTAAACAGTCCTCCTCATCACACGGTTCACATTTTGACATCATGAGACCAAGACAACACCTTACAATTGATCAACAGTACCTCGCCATTGCGAGGCTTCAAGCAGGATTCTCTCAGACGGAAGTGGCCACTGAGTTTAGAGTTTTACAGTGTAACATCAGCAGGCTGCAACAGAGATACAGAGAGACTGGAAGAGTCACAGAAAGGAAAGGAAGTGGGTGCTCCTTAGCTACATGACATACTGATGACCACTTCACTGTAAACACTGCCCTGTTGAACCGGATGATGAATGCCACACAACTCCAGGCACGTTTAAGGGAGACAACCAATAAATCATTATAAAGTACATCTTATCCTGCAAAATATAAGTCCTCATATGTCTATGTAGGTGGAACAATAAAAAAGTTATGGCTCTGGGAAGGCAAGGAGGGAAAACGAGCATGACAAAAAAAAGGTTCCGTCAGGAAGGGGTTAAACCTCGCGGCCAAGATGAAAACTGCAGGATTTCAGGATTTAAAAAAAATATTGATAGTGATATAAAGAATTAAAAAAACAAAATAAAAATTCTTAACAAATGTGTTTAACATAAAAACATGAGTTAAACAAGTCATTTTCTGATGACAAATTCCCTTTAACTTATCTCTAGCTAATTTTAGTTTCAATATTGGAGGTTCTTAAACCTGAAATTTGAAATTTGTGTGGGCTGCAAAACAGAGCTTACACGATCACTGCAGGTAACCCGCTGTATATTACAGATGGTGACCTGTGATATCGGCCAAGACCAGAGTTTACTGCACTGTATTAAAACAGCGATTAAAAGACCACTGAGTCAAGTAAAAAAAACATAATAAATGTGTAACAGAGTGTAAAAAAAAAGAAAAAAAGTAAAACACAAACTAAAGTTAAACACTGCCTTTTCCCATTACAAATGCCAATTACCCCAAAAAAGATCACAGATAAAGAAAATACACATAATCTGTCATGTTATTTCACCCACACGATGAACAACGTAAAAAAAAAAAAAAAAAAAAAAACAATGGCAGAATTGCGATTTTTGTTCATCCCACTGTCCATAAAATAGAATATAAAAAAGGCCCTTCCAAAGTTCCGTATATGGAAATATAAAAAAGTTACTGTATCAGAATACAGCAATGAATAAACTTTGTTTTACACAATAAAAATACTATATAAATTGGGTAATAATATCACCCTATGGAGAAAAACTAACATTTCATTTATACTGGTGAGCACTGTAAAAACAAAAACTAAAAAAACACTAACAGAATTACTATATTTTATGTATTCTGCCTCCCAAAAAATGGATTTAAAAGGCAATCAAAAAGTCGTGTCTCCGAAAATGATGCCAATAAAAATTTTACTATTCCCACAAAAACAAGCCTCTAATCAGCTCCGTACACAGAAAAATAAAAGCATTTATTTAAATAAAAGTATTTTTGTGTAGATGCAGTAAAAAATAAAAATATATAAATTGGGTATCACTGTAACCATATTGACCTGCTGATTAACAGGTCATTTATACTGCAAGGTGACCGCTGTAAAAAACTTAAAAAAATAAAAACCACTACCAGAATTGCTGTATTTTGTTCATCCTGCCTCCCAAAATCCTTGGTAAAAAGTGATCAAAGTGTCATAAGAACCCCAAAATGAAAACATCAACTAACCCTGCAAAAAAACACAATTATACAGCTCTGTATACAGAAAAATAAAAACATTATGGCTCTAAGACTATAACAACATAAAAACACAATTTCTACAAAACATTTCTATTGTGTAAAAGTAGTGAGACATAAAAAAAACTATATAAAATTGTTATTTCTGAAATTGTACTGACTAGGAAAGTTATTATGTCCTTTATATCTCACAGCAAATGCTGTAAAAATGAAACCCAATAAACAATGATGGAATTGCTGGTTTTTTTTTCCATTTTCACAGCCCAATGCTAAAAAAATAATGAAACACAATGGGTGTTGATTTCAAAATGGGGTGACTTCTGGAAGGCCCCGCAAAGTCACGTCAGAACTGGACTGGTCCCCAGTAATGTCGCGAAATAAAAAATAAAAAGGCATCTAAAAATGATGCCCACAGAAAGTGGACATATGGTAGATGCTAGTTATAACCTACCGTATATAAACCGACCCAAGTATAAGCCGAGACACCTACTTTTGCCACAAAAAACGGGAAAGCTTATTGACTCGAGTATAAGCCTATGGTGGAAAACACAGCGGCTACTGGTGAATTTTAAAAATAAAAATAGATACCAATAAAATTACATAGACAGTTTCATGTCCCCCATAGGCAGATATAGGCAGTTTAATAATAATAATAATAATAATAATAATAATAATAATCTTTATTCCGCAGCACTTTACAATTTGGAGGGTAAACGTACAGACATTACACATTAAAAGTACTTACAGATGAGACACAAGGTGTGAGGGCCCTGCTCGCAAGAGCTTACAATCTATTAGGGTGTACGGGAGAGACGAAGGGCAAGAAGTGCTAGATTTACAATGGTCCAGCCATGTGACATAAATATGGGGTTGTTTTACATAGAATTCGGATGAACCTGCCACCCTCTATATACATCTATATACAGTTAAGTGCCGAAAATGAGATGAGTGCGCTAGGGAGTGTGGGGGGAGGGGGGTGTTAGCATTAGGGATTCTGGTAGGCCAGAGTGAGAAGATGTATTCTCAGGGCCCTTTTAAAGCTATGAGAGTTCTGAGTGTGCCTGATCGCCCGCGGTAGCATGTTCCAGAGAACTGGTGCCGCACGTGTGAAGTCTTGGAGACGGGCATGGGAGGTTCGGATGATTGATGAGTGTAACCTGATATCATCATCAGAGCGGAGAGAGCGGGTAGGGTGGTAGACAGAGATGAGGGAGGAGATGTAGGGAGGAGCAGCGTTGTGGAGAGCTTTATGAGTGAGAGTGATGAGTTTATGTTGTATCCTGTACTGGATAGGCAACCAGTGCAGTGACTGACACAGGGTAGAGGCATCAGTATAGCGGCTGGAAAGAAAGACAAGCCTGGCTGCTGCATTCAGGACAGACTGGAGAGGGGAGAGTTTGCACAGAGGGAGACCGATAAGCAAGGAGTTACAGTAGTCGAGACGAGAATGAATAAGAGCAACAATGAGAGTTTGAGTTGTTTCCACAGTGAGAAAAGGACGGATTCTTGAGATGTTCTTGAGGTGCAGGTGACAGGAGGGGCAAGGGATTGGATATATGGGACGAAAGACAGATCGGAATCTAGTAAAACCCCAAGACAGCGGCCCTGCTGCCTAGGAGTTATGGTGGTGCCACACACTGAGACAGAAAGGGCAGGGTAAGGTCTGTTAGTAGATGGTGGGATAACTAGAAGTTCAGTTTTAGTGAGGTTTAGTTTAAGATACAGGGAGGACATGATGTCAGAGACAGCAGACAGGCAATGTCCCCCATAGACAGTTTAATGTCCCCCATAGGCAGTTTAATGTCCCCCATAGGCAGATATAGGCTGGTATAGGCAGTTTAATGTCCCTCATAGGCAGGTTATAGGCAGCTATATGTCCCCCTAGGCAGGCTATAGGCAGGTAATTGCCCCCATATGCAGGTTAAAAGCAGGTATAGGTCCTCCTAGGCAGGCTATAGGCAGGTATAGGTCGTTATAGGCTGGTATAGGCAGGTATAGGTCTCCCTAGGCAGGCTATAGGCAGGTATAGGCCCCCCAAGCAGGTCCAGCAGGTATAGGTCCTCCTAGGCAGGGTATAGGTACCCCTAGCAGGTATAGGCAGGTATTGGCAGGTATGGGCAGGCTATAGGCAGGCATAGGCAGGTATGGGCAGGTATAGGCAGGCTATAGGTCCACCTAGCAGGTATAGGCAGGCTATAGGCAAGTATAGGCAGGCTATAGGCAGGTATGGGCAGGCTATAGGTCCTCCTAGCAGGTAGAGGCTGGCTATAGGCATGCTATAGGCAGGCTATAGGCAGGTATGGGCAGGCTATAGGCAGGTATGGGCAGGTATAGGCAGGTATAGGTAGGCATTGGCAGGCTATAGGCAGGTATGGGCAGGCTATAGGCAGGTATAAGCAGGTATGGGTAGGCTATAGGCAGGTATAGGCAGGCTATAGGTCCCCCTAGCATATAGGTTATAGGCAATAGGCAGGTGTAGGAAGGATTTAAAAACAAAAAAACACTTACCTAGCTCCCCGCAGCTCCGCCTCCTCACTGTCCGGCCTCCCGCGCGCTCTTCTCTGTCTTCTCGGCATAGGCGGGTGATGTCATCAGGCCGCGCACGCAGCGTGATGACACACGCTGCCTGTGCCGGAAACTCCGGGCGGCCGCGAGTCTGCGGCTGCCCGGAGTCCACTGCGGAGCACGAAGCGCTCGCTCTCTGCCCCGCAGTGGTATCCCTTCACCTATATGCGCTCCGACGGAGTCGCATATAGGTGAAGGAATCACTGACAGTGCCCGGACCACCGCAGCGTCCGACACTGTGCGCTCACTTGGCCTTCAGTTATATGCACTCCCTGATGAGTCGCATATAGCTGAATGTCCCTGCCGGCACTCGGGCCATCGCAGCGCCTGAGCGCCGACAGTGTCTCGAGTATAAGCCGAGGTCACATTTTTCAGCACATTTATTGTGCTGAAAAACTCGGCTTATACTCGAGTATATACGGTACTTTGTGTAGTATAACTGTCTTACACACAAACTTTTTTGAACTTAGTTAAGGGCAAATTTTTCAAAACTTTCATGACATTTTGATATTTTTCACAAATAAACAAAGATTGTATGGACCAAAATATACAGTGCCTTGCGAAAGTATTCGGCCCCCTTGAACTTTTCAACCTTTTGCCACATTACAGGCTTCAAACATAAAGATATAAAATTTTAATTTTTTTGTGAAGAAACAACAACAAATGGGACTCAATTGTGAAGTGTAACGAAATTTATTGGATATTTTACATTTTTGTATAAAATAAAAAACTGAAAAGTGGGGCGTGCAATATTATTCGGCCTCTTTAATTCAGTGCAGCAGACTCACTCCAGAAGTTCAGTGAGGATCTCTGAATGATCCAATGTTGTCCTAAATGACTGATGATGATAAATTCACCTGTGTGTAATCAAGTCTCCGTATAAATGCACCTGCACTGTGATAGTCTCAGGGTTCTGTTTAAAGCGCAGAGAGCATCATGAAGACCAAGGAACACACCAGGAAGGTCCGTGATACTGTTGTGGAGAAGTTTAAAGCCGGATTTAGAAAACCCAAACTTTAAACATCCCAAGGAGCACTGTGCAAGCGATCATATTGAAATGGAAGGAGTATCAGACCACTGCAAATCTACCAAGACCCGGCCGTCCCTCTAAACTTTCATCTCAAACAAGGAGAAGACTGATCAGAGATGCAGCCAAGAGGCCCATGATCACTCTGGATGAACTGCAGAGATCTACAGCTGAGGTGGGAGAGTCTGTCCATAGGACAACAATGGGTCGTACACAAATCTGGCCTTTATGGAAGAGTGACAAGAAGAAAGTAATTTCTCAAAGATATCCATAAAAAGTCTGGTTTAAAGTTTCCCACAAGCCACCTGGGAGACACCAAACATGTGGAAGAAGGGGCTCTGCTCAGATGAAACCAAAATCAAACTTTTTGGCCACAATGCAAAACGATATGTTTGGAGTAAAAGCAACACAGCTCATCCCCCTGAACACACCATCCCCACTGTCACACATGGTGGGGGCAGCATCATGGTTTGGGCTTTTCTTCAGCAGGGACAGGGAAGATGGTTAAAATTGATGGGAAGATGGATGGAGCCAAATACAGGACCATTCTGGAAGAAAACCTGTTGGAGTCTGCAAAAGACCTGAGACTGGGACGGAGATTTATCTTCCAACAAGACAATGATCCCGAACATAAAGCAAAATCTACAATGGAATGGTTCACAAATAAACGTATCCAGGTGGTAGAATGGCCAAGTCAAAGTCCAGACCTGACACCAATCGAGAATTTGTGGAAAGAGATGAAAACTGCTGTTCACAAACGCTCTCCATCCAACCTCACTGAGCTCCAGCTGTTCACAAACGCTCTCCATCCAACCTCACTGAGCTCCAGCTGCTCACAAACGTTCTCCATCCAACCTCACTGAGCTCCAGCTGTTCACAAACGTTCTCCATCCAACCTCACTGAGCTCCAGCTGTTCACAAACGCTCTCCATCCAACCTCACTGAGCTCCAGCTGTGCGCCAAGGAAGAATGGGCAAGAATTTCAGTCTCTCAATGTGCAAAACTGATAGAGACATCCCCCAAGCGACTTGCAGCTGTAATCGCAGCAAAAGGTGGCGCTACAAAGTATTAACTGAAAGGGGGTAGAATAATATTGCACGCCCAACTTTTCAGTTTTTTATTTTTTACAAAAGTTTAAAATATCCAATAAATTTCGTTCTACTTCACAATTGGTGTCCCACTTGTTGATTCTTCACAAAAAATTTATTTCATCTTTATGTTTGAAGCCTGAAATGTGGCAAAAGGTTGAAAAGTTCAAGAGGGCCGAATACTTTTGCAAGACACTGTACAGTATAACTATATACTCGAGTATAAGCCGAGTTTTTCAGCCCAAAAAATGAGCTGAAAAACTCTACCTCGGCTTATACTCGAGTCACTGTCGGCGCTCGGGCGCTGCAATGGCCCGGGCGCCGACAGGGACGCTTCAGTTATATGCGACTCCTCAGGGAGCGCATATAGCTGAATGCCGAGTACAGCGCACAGTGTCCGGGCGCTGCGCTGGCCCGGGCACTGTTCGCGATCCCTTCACCTACATGCGACTCCTCCGGAGCGCATGCAGGAGAAGAGATACCACTGCGGGGCACAGAGCGAGCGCTCCGTGCTCCGCAGTGGACTCCGGGAGTCTGCGGCCGCCCGCAGTTTCCGGCACAGGCAGGTGTGTCCTCACGCTGCGTGCGCGGCCTGATGACGTCACCCGCCTGTGCCGTGAAGATGCAGGAATCGCGCGGGAGGCCGGAGCGGCGAGGGAGACGGAGCAGCGGGGAGCCAGTTCAGTGATTGTTTTTGATTTTTTTAAACTGCCTATGCCTGCCTACAGCTCCCAATACCTGCCCTATATCGCCTACAGCCGGCCCTACAACTGCCTATACCTGCCTACAGCTGGCCCCTATACCTGCCTACACCTGCTACAGCTGGCCCTATACCTGCCCTACACCTGCCTACAGCTGGCCCTATACCTGCCTATACCTGCCCTACAGCCAGCCCTATACCTGCCTACAGCCGGCCCTATACCTGCCCTATACCTGCCTACAGCCGGCCCTATACCTGCCTACAGCCGGCCCTATACCTGCCCTATACCTGCCTACAGCCGGCCCTATACCTGCCCTATACCTGCCTACACCAGCCCTATACCTGCAAACAGCCGGTCCTATACCTGCCTATGGGGCCCTATCCCTGCCAATTACATGGCTCTGGGGCCAGATACCTCCCTATTACCGGCGTAGGGGGCCAAATACCTGCCTATAATCTGCTTATGGGGGACATATAACTGCCTAGGACCTGCCTATGGGGCCATATACCTGCCTATACCTGCATATAGGGCCATATATCCGCCTATAATTGCCTATGGGGGACATTAAACTGCCTATGTAATTTTATTGGTATCCATTTTTATTTTTAAAATGTACCAGTAGCCGCTGCATTTTCTACCCTAGGCTTATACTCGAGTCAATAAGTTTTCCCGATTTTTTGGGCAAAAGTAGGTGCCTCGGGTTATACTCGGGTAGGGTAATAAACGAGTATATACGGTAACTTAAAGCACAATGTGTCATGTAAAATCAATCTCAGAATCACAAGGGTAGGTAAAAGCATTAAAAAGTTATTTCCACATAATGTGGCACATCAGATTTCAAACATGGGGCTTTGTCAGGAAGGTAAAAACTGGCTGCGGTGGTAAGAGGTTAATTACATTTTGCTATTTACCAGCAATTTCTAGTCATACCAGGGTTCATCTACGTATGTTTCTTGAAACATGGAGTGAATTTTCTGGCTTGGCTGTAATAAAAATGTATATATTGGTTTATATATTGCAATGCAGAAATGAGATGTGTCTGTCTCTCTACGTCACAAAACATCTTCGATTTTCAGAGAAGATACTGAAAATACTGGTGCTTACTTTGTTATGAACTGCCCTAAGCAGACAGCAAGAAGTAATATTGTGGGCAATGGGAAATTGGCTTTTACCCATTTTCAGTTTTTGTCTGGAGATTGAAATAATATTTCTTGCTCCAGATCATTTACCCAATTTTACTCTTTAATGTTTTTCCTCAAACCATCTACTTATGTTCTTCATATGACAACTGAAAGCTCTACAATACTTAACCCTTTCTTGGATTCTCAGTTCACTGAGTTACTTTTCTCTTGTTAACCTTAGGTCTCTATGTGTCCAGCTCTTTATTACATCCACTGTAGACTCCTCTAGTTCTTTCTAAAGAAGCATGTCAAATGTTGGACTTTAATAATAGCCAGCCTATATCCTCTAGTTTGATGTATAATGTTAGTTGTTATAAGTAGAGTAACTTCTAGTTTATGTACCGTAAGTTACTTGTCCCTTTTCTCTAAAATTTAAGACACAAATCCAATAAAGGTGATGTTACAACTTTTAACAAGCAGTTGTGAACCTGACGACCTGAGTATCACTCACATGTTAGAAGTAGCCCTCTGTTTTCTACTAGAGTTTATTGGTTTTAGTCATGAGTTTACACTGTTATCTGTTGAAGGTGAGAAGAAGAGCTAAATGTCATCAAATTTATTTTTCCCATGCATGTACTCAATAGAGATTGATAACTTAGCAACCCTGCATGGAGACAAGGAGCAATAAAGTAGATGATTATAGATGCCCCATCTAACGCGTTGATGAAAGCATCATGGGGTATTTTGACGCGGGAAGATAAAGGAAATGAATGATGTGTGATATTTGGCTTCTCAAAGAGCTGAAAGTTAATGATTGTATGATGAATGCCATTTGTTAACTCCGGCTTCAGAAATAGTCAAATGGAATCTGCTATTATTATTTTATTGTGTTATTGTGTAAGGCAGCACATCAATCTTGCCACCTGCAACCGTACACAAGATATCTACCTGAAATCTGTCTGTGTTCATCAACAGATTGGAGAGCACCAGTACTTAGTGTTTTGTAGTACTGCTGATCTGTAGCTTTTAGGAACCAATCTGAGGTCTAGGGGCCCTTGCCTGGAGCAGCTTCACCCTAAGGGTATGTACACACGCCGTCATTTCAGCGCGCATTTTGCCGTGTATTGTGCTTTATAGGCGGCGAGATGCGCGACACAATTACGGTAATCCATAGCTCTCATAGAGAACTATGGATTACGCCTCCTCTCCCCGCTCGTACAATACGATCGTACTGTACGCGCAGGGAGATATGTGACATGTCAATTATTCGCAGCGATTACGCTGTTTAAACATACCCTAAGAATCTCATCCTACAGAAAATATAGATCACGGTCAGAAGAACTTAAATCTTTTCAGTGATACATTCTGTCATTCATTCATTTGTCTCAAATTTCTGCCTGGAAAATCTGATGCGGATTGCAGTGCCAGCCATATGGGACTGACTGGCAGCTGTGGGTTCCAGCATTTCATTGTTAAGTCCAGCACCTGCCACACACCTTCCTGTGATATCAGTGTAATGTTACAATCACACACACCAGTTTATGTTCCCAACAACCTCTTATGACAATCTCAGCAGTGATGTAGGCCTATACTGAATATCTGCTATGGAATCTTAGAGCAAATGCACATGCTGTGGGAATTTTCTGCAGCAAACCTGCAGTTAAATCTCCATGTAGAAATCTGCATCAGAATGTGCAGATCTTGTAACCTCAATTCGGTGGGGTAAAATCAGTAAATCAGCAATAGAAATTGACATACTGTGGATTTAAAAGTCTGCACCCACCACAGGTCAATTTCTTCATGGAAAATGTTTGCTATGTAGGCATGGGATTTTTAAATCCAGTGGCTTCACTTTTACAAAGCTATTAACATCACAGGTAGGTACAGTGGGTACGGAAAGTATTCAGACCCCTTTACATTTTTCACTCTTAGTTTCATTGCAGCCATTTTGTAAGATCAAAAAAGTTCATTTTTTGCTCATTAAAGGAGCTTTATTGTTTGAACTGTTCGTGCTCTTCAGCTAATTCTCTGAGATTGAATTTGAAATCCAGGGGCGAGTCTCTTCTCCCAGGAGGCGTGTCTCTCCTCACTGAAGAACTGTGACATCATCACTCTGACTGTGCAGTAGAAGCAGAAGGGTGTCTGCAGAGGACAGCTATACTGCCTCCTGCATGCTTGTCACCTGTCTGCAGAGCTTCAGGCTCAGCTTGGCTATAAGCAGTTATAGAGTCAGCCTGAACTGATGAGACATGTGAGGAGTGTACACTGCCCCCCCTTCCCCTCTGCTACCAGACAGCAGACTGGGTTATATGGAGCAATGGACACTGCCCTTCCCCCCTCCTGTTAACTGGCAGGAGACTCTTTCATACTGTGTTATATGAGGGGATCTGTGACTTAAACAGGCAGTCATTGCCCAGATCATTTACTCTAGAGCTGGGAGATGAGTATAGAGCCAGCAGCCCTTGGTTTCACTATCGATTTTAACAGCTCAGAGGGGAGAAAACACAGAGTATGCAGGCAGCCAATCACAGCGCAGGGGGCATGGCAGGGGCGTTTCCTGTCTGGGGGCGTATACGAACAGGCTGAATTAAATGTCAGCCAGCCAATCACAGTGCAGGGTGCGTGTCTAGGGGCGGGATCTGCCCCAGGGGCCTGTCCCGACCAGCAGCAGCAGAAACAGAATACAGATTTACAGAAAAGCTCATATTTGCTAAACCAAGTGACTGAGGTAATGCAACCCAATAATCTGAGACATGGCTGGGCCAGTCAAGAATGGGCACAGAGTTGTTCTGAAGCCACTGCTTTGTTATTTTAGCTGGGTGCTTAGGGTCATTGTCTTGTTGGAAGATGAACCTCGACGCAGTGTGAGATCCAGAGCGTTTGGAAGAGGTTTTCATTCAGGATATCTCTGTACTTGGCCGCATTCATCTTTCCTCCAATTGCAACCAGTCGTCCTGTACCTGCAGCTGAAACACATCCGCATAGCATGATGCTGCCACCACCATGTTTCACTGTTGGGATTGTATTGGGCAGGTGATGAGCAGTGCCTGGTTTTCTCCACATATACCGCTTACAATTAACACCAAAAAGTTCAATCTTCGTCTCATCAGACCAGAGAATCTTATTTCTCATAGCCTGGGAGTCCTTCATGTGTTTTTTTGCAAAATGTGTGCAGGCTCTCAGATGTATTCACTGAGGAGATGCTTCCGTTGTCACACTCTGCTATAAAGCCCCGACTGGTGGAGGCTGCAGTGATAGTTGACTTTGTGGAACTTTCTCCCATCTCTCTACTGCATATGTAGAGCTCAGGCACAGTGATCTTGGGGATCTTCTTTACCTCTCTCACCAAGGCTCTTCTCCCACGATTGCTTGGTTTGGCTGGACGGCCAGGTCAAGGAAGAGTTGTGGTCGTCCCAAACTTCTTGCATTTAAGGATTATGGAGGCCACTGTGCTCTTAGGAACCTTGAGTGCTGCAGACATTCTTTTGTAACCTTGGCCACATCTGTGCCTTGCCACAATTCTATTTCTGAGCTCCTTAGGTGGTTCCTTAGTCCTCATGTTTCTCATGTGCTCTGACATGCACTGTGAGCTGTGATGTCTTATATAGATAGGTGTGTGCCTTTCCTAATCAAGTCCAATCAGTTTAATTAAACACAGCTGGACTCCAATGAAGGAGTAGAACCATCTCAAGGAGGATCAGAAGGAAATGGACAGCATGTGAGTTAAATATGAGTGGCACAGCAAAGGGTCTGAATACTTAAGACCATGTGATATTTCAGTTTTTCTTGTTTAATAATTTTTTCAAAAATATCTACATTTCTGTTTTGTTTTTTTTTCCTTCAAGATGTTGTGCAGAGTGTACATTAATGAGCCAAAAAATTAACTTTTTGGATGTTACACGGCTTAAAATTGGACGTATTTCAGTCCGTAATTACGCGGCGGAGTGCGAAAATTACGGCTGAAAACGGCCCAGTCACTACGGTAATCCACAGTTCTCATAGAGAACTATGGATACGTGGCGAATACGCCAAGGGGGGAGTTAATTGACATGTGAATTACCAGCGGTGTATACATGCCGCTGGTAATGCAAGTATATGTGCCGACGAGGTGCCGGACCCCCGCTCCCGCGGCGTAATTGCGGGGCGTAATTACGCCCTGCAAATACACCGTGTGAACCTAGCCTTACAGTTATACAAGCTGTACACTGACTACTTTACATTTTTATCAAAGTGTCATATCTTCAGTGTTGTCTCATGAAAAGATAAAATACAATATTTACAGAAATGTGAGGGGTGTACTAACTTTTATGAGATACTGTTTATGGCAGGTGGTTCGGTCACAAGAGGTGCTCAGACCCACAACTACCTGTCAGCCCCATAAGAAGCATTGTTGGTCACTTTAAGTCACATCATCTGGTGAGGCTTCTTCAAGGCCCCAGAACAGGCAGGCGATGATGTCACACATGGGGCAGTTGGTGGCTTCACATGAGGCGCTGGCTCCATAGCTGCCAGATTGTTCCAAGGTGCAGTCACTGCGGGTAAGGTGGCCCATGCCAGAGGCTTGATGTGTTCACTGATAAAAAGGCAAGCATAAGCCCTGAGCATGATGTAAATAGACATTGTGGTCCACATCGAAAGCCCTCACAGTGTCCATACGATCAACATTACCCTTCTATATTTGCTCTATATTAGCTTGAGCATGTATGTGTCTGTATAGTACAGTGCAGGGGGTAAGATGCAATGTAATAATGTGACATAGAATATTGTGGTGGAAACTGCAGTAATCATTGCACATTAAAAGTACTGAGAGACTCTACAGAACCAAAGAGATATTGCTCCATGAGCTACTTTTGATACGTGACTGACGAGACTCCCAGTTGCCGCCATGTCCATGTACATCCCCTCTCTGGGTGACTTTAGGTGGGAGAGGATTTGGGGCATTTTCAGAGATTGAGCAATATATGGCTGACGTCCAGTGAACACCCAGTAATGCTGTTGTGAAGGTTACGTAGGAAGTCCCACTCTCAATTGGATGAGGTCTGCTCTGCCTAAGCTATTCCTAAAGTAGGTGTTGCCTCCTCCTGCTCTGAATCTGTCGAGCATAGCAGGAGTCCCAGCTCCGTAAATCACTGTTGGGCCCTCTTTCACCGGCTTATTGGGACGGTTTGGGCGCCGTCCCGCGCCGGGTTTTGCGCTCGGTAGGCGCCAACCCGTCCCTTCATTACGGAATCCATGCTCTCATAGGAACAGGGGATTCCGTCGCTTCCCCCGCTCGGCAAAATCCCCCGGGGGGGGAAAGGGGAAAGCACATTATTTACGGCGGTACAATGCTTGTCAGGGGGCCGGGAGCGGCGCCCCGTCCCCCCCCCCTTATTCACGGGGGATTTGTGAGCCAATAGGCTCACAAACCCGGGGGAAAATTTAACCTGTGAACCGGCTTGCTATTTTTCCACCTTAATTGCGGGCAAAATTAGCCAGGACTTGGGAGCTCGCGGCACTCCCAGGGGTGGGGGGGGAACCCCCCCCGGCCATAGCATCATTACTGGCCAATATTGCCGTTAGAAATTTGACAGTCATTTTCTCCCCCCGGTGTATTGGGGGAGGGGAGAGGAAGTAATCCAAGCCTATGAAAACTGTGGTTTGCGAATGACGGGGCTATCTGGGCCCCTACGGACCAATAGGGGGAGCGGATATGTCCCAAAATAACCCGTTGAAAAAAAGCCTTAAGCCAAAATAAACCCACGGGGGAGGGGGCACAAAATAAAAAAGGGGACAGTATGAAAAGTCTAGGTCAAAAATACTTTGTTGCCCATAGCAACCAACAAGGCCACGTTAATTTTTCCAGAGCACCATATGAAATAAAAAGGGGCCTCTGATTGGTTGCTATGGGCAAAAAGTGGGTTTTGACCTAGACAGTTTTCTTACACGTGGCCCTAAATCTTTAGTCATCACATTTATTTGAATTGAGGGCTTTCCAGACGGGCCTGAAATTGTTAAATCATCTTGTGACAGGATCCCATATTTACATAGACAGTCAAAAATGGGCAAAAATGGCTGTCTGTGTACCAGGGGGAGGGAAGGGCCTAAATCTGAATATTTTCAGCAAAAATATTATCTTGGACACAGACCAAGATTGTGTCTGTCAGCTATCTGCCTAAATAACAAAGAAAAATCCTGGAGAGTTAAAAGGGTTATCTTAATACAAAGATTGGCTTTGAATATGCAGGGAACATTAAATCCAGATTTCTTTCCAAATACCCTAATTTTGAAACTACTGTGGTCCGGAGAAAAAGGATATTTTTTTCTGCTTGAGGACACAATTTCTCTTGGTTTCCGTCTTGCTTCGCCTCCCAACTTGCTCTTTTTCTTATCTGAGGCAAGGGGTGACTCACCACAGGATTGGGAGCTTTGAGAAATGTGTTTTTCTCTAACAAACAAAGAGGGCTCTGAAGCCCCCTGCACTATAGTTAATCTTTGCATCAATGTTCAGCAATCAGAAAAATGAGAATAGGGAGCTGACATGCTACTCACTGCTATAGAACCACCCACAAACTAACCAAGAAGAGGAAGTATAAATCTGAAGCTGCATGCGGCTCTGTGAAACAGTATGGCAAGACAACCCCTTTGAGTTTAAGCAATCAAGTTTTCCTCAGATAGATCTCTCTACTTCCCAATGGAATCACAAGGTTTCTTTATTTTATATCCAAGGACTCTTCGGGGTGGGGCAAATTTGGGACTACATAAGATTCTGTTTTTTCCTCCCTTTCCACTAAATCCCAGAGTCCAACATAAGATTTGCACAACATCACACTGATCGTGATTGCCCCATTATGGCCAAAAAGTTCGGGTAGGGTGCCCCCCAACAAAACTAGAAGTTCCTTCTTGCTTTGAATCTTCTTCATTAAAGTCCAGTATATTTAATTATTTATATGTATAGTGCTGTACAGAGATGGTCATTCACATTGATGCCTGTCCCCATTTTGGTTCACTGTCTAAACTGCAGGATAGCCCATCAGTATATTTTTGGAGAGTGAGGGGAAACAGGTTACCTGGAGGTAACCCACACAAACACTGGGAGAACATATAAACTCCTGGCAGGTGATATCCTTGGTGCAATTTGAATCCAGAACCCCCGATGCGGACAGTAGCATTATCACGATCCTCGAATCTTTGTAAAATTGGTTTAAAAAGTAAAAGTTCTGAAAGCGTTCTGTCTGAGGCAGTTATACTGCAGTAAATAAATAAAAATCATCTTTTCATTTAGTCTGAGTGATTAAAGAAAAAAAATAATGTCAAAAACACTATCTAATTGTATTAAGAAATTTACTTTTCATGCTCAGACCAGAAAAGCTATCAATTGGGCTGAGAAGACTAAAGCTTTCAACAGGTAGGCAGACCGGTAACTTGGGCCTTCCGTAATACTTTTGCTAAGTACTACCGTTTGGACCTTCTGTCTGTAAAGAAAACTTTTCAGAGAAAAGTTCTTCAAGTGTGGCCCCTTAAGGAATGGGGGAAATGATGAAGAAGGGACAGGAGGGTTCCCCCTCCCTTTCAAAATAAAAGAAGAAAAATAGGGAAAGCAGCTAACCCAAAACGACCTTGGGCGTATAGTACCCCCAGGGCCCTAAGGGGCTTTGCAGGGGGACCCTCCGACCCCCCTCCCCCCACGGCCGCCGGGTGTGAGCGGCAAATCGCGTACACCCGGGGCAGTAACGCGCGGCGGGGTGGCCCCCCCACTGCCCTTTTTTAAAACCCCTTCACACCGGGAAAAGAGGGCCCGGCCGCTGTTTTAAACGCCGATCGGTGGGGTATCGGCATAGCAGCTATGCTGGGCGAACCGGGAGAATTCAGGGGTTTAGTGGTGGTGGGAAAAGCCTTTGAAAGGCGCCGTCACTTATCCGGCCCCGGGTTTTGCCCCACTTCCCGTCCCGCAGAAATTTGGGAAGGGGGGGAAACCGCCTCTTTGTCACCCTAATGCATTGCCTTGCAAGCATTAGGTTGTATTTAATCGCCCCACTAGTCCAAGACCACAGGGCCTAAAATTTTACAGAAAAAAATAAAGTTTTAAAGTACAAAAAAAAAAAAAAAAAATTAAAGTTTCAAACCCCCCCCTTTCCCCCAAAAAAAAAAATCATTAAAATAAAAAAGTTAAAAATATTTGGATCCCCCCGCGTCGAAAAAGGTTTGTCTATAAAATAAAACACATTTACCCCTACGCGAACCCCGTAAAAGAAAAAAATTCCAAACGCCAAAATTGTTTTTTTTGGTCTTTTTAAGCACTCAAAAAGGGAATAAAAAAAGATCAAAAAAGTCGCATGATTTTTAAACTGCTAGCGATTAAAAGTACACTTCAGCCCCCAAAAAATGCCCCTCACTGACTCCGTAGGGGTTAGACAAAAAAGTTATTGGTCGCACAAAATGGCGCCGTGGCACAAAATTAAAAATAGAAATGTTTTGGGAATTTTTTTTTCGGTACCAAAAAATAACGGGAAAACCCACATGTTTTTGGGATTGCCCGGATGCGTAACAACCCGTAGAAAAAATAAACAATATTTACCCAAATTGAACGCCGTAAAAAAAAACCCCCCCAAACATGGCGAAAATAAAAAAATTTTTTACAATTTTTCCCCCCTTGGAATTTTTTGCGGTTTCCCCGTTTAAAATTTTAAGTATAGTGAATAAACCATTGAAAATCATCTTTTTCCCCCAAAATAAAAGCCCTCTTTTGGGCTATGTGGTGGAAAAAAAAAAAAGTTATGGCTTAGAAGGCCGGGGGGAAAAATGAACTGTCCAAAAAAAAAAAAAATAAAAAAAAAATGCCCGGCCCCTTTTGGGGGTTTTAAGGAACCCGCCCGTTTTTGGCCTTCTGACAAAACGGTTTTTTAAAGACAGTGTCACTTTTTTGAGAAAAATTTTTAATTTTCTTACCATGCGATTCAGAGAAGTTTTTCTGAAAAAAAGATTTGTTTTTTGGCTAATTGTAACTGAATAATAGCTTATTTATAGAGGCTTTTTAACCGGTGTTTCAGGTCCCTATTAGAATGTGCAGTCAACCACTAGCAGTGCAGTCATAGTATAGAGAATTCACTTCAGGCCTAGGCACATGGCTAAGTCATATAGCACATAAAGCTCCTACTGTCCCATATTATGACGCCTCCATTGCCATTTGTGTATAGTTCTGAACACACATTAACAAATAGCAGTATCGTGATAACACTTATCACTGCATGCTGCAGACCCTGCACTGACTGCATTGGTAACCACAAATATATCTGTTTGCGCCCTCTGCTGGTGATAAGAGATCTGAATATAAATAGTTGGCGACTTAAAGGGGTTGTTCTCTACTTTTTGATTCATCTACCGTCCTGTTCTCTTGGTTTTTCATTTTGAATTCAGGGGGGTGTACTGGCTTTACTGGGTGCAGTAGAACCCAAGTCTGTAGTATAGCGCCCCGTGCTGGCAGCCATCATAAAGGACAAACAGGTCGAGTTTTTAGAACCTGGGGGTTTGTTGCAGCCCATACAAGAGGAGATATCTAGGAATAGGCAGGACACTTAATGGACATATATTGCAAAGTGACTTGTTTTAGCAAGATCTTCAACATAAAAAGCAATCATTGTATCGAGACAACCCCTTTAAGTACTTTAAAAGATTAACACTAAAAGCATTGCTTGAGAAAAGTCTTGTGGTTCTCTTGGAGAAAAACATAGGAAGGTGGAGTATGTGTTTAAATAACCCCTTCCTGAGATGTGACATGCATGTCATAATGGCAGATGGGGCAGGTGGAGAGCTAAGCCAACTCCATACCAAATAGAAACTGACTGTTAATTGCAGCAGACAACGGCCACCATTATGATTGACATCCAAGCTGTTATATAGAATGTCCTCCCTGGAAGCCTGTCATTTTACTGCACCTATTATCTGTAATAGCAATGCGGTAATTCCATACGATAATCTTATGCAACTTCCAATGCTGGGATACTAGCTAGGAAACCACGTCTGCTGATCTGATCCTTCGGCTATGTCTCCACAGCAAAAGTTATAATACAAAAAGTCACGTGGATCCTCCATAATTTGGTGTGGCCAATGCCTCTAATGATAAATCACTGCTGAGAAAAGACCACTTGGAAAAAATTATTAGAACATAACTTTTAATGAGTTATCTAAAATATATATATCCACTAAATAATGGCAGATACACCTTACACTGAATATAGGGTCACTAGATACAACACACAACTAATCATGGGGGGGTCGAAGAATAATGTATGACTGACCAGCAGATGCAATCATATAACCGATAGGGTATCCTTTAAGAGTCTGCCATAAAAAGAATAAAGTTCTTCCAGGAGCTGATTCTGAACGTGAAAGAACCAAGAAGAATGATCCAATAACCATCAGGTGCCATAAATGTATCCGAGAAGGAAAATCCAATTCCTCTCACGTCTCGTTCCCATTACAAACACCTGTGTACCACTGACAGTCTCCAGTCTTAACCCTAAAAACAAAAATCTGACCCTTAAAAGGTTGACCCCACAGTAAATGACCCTTTACCTATCCTTAAACAAAAAAAAAAAAAAAAAAAAAAAAAGGAAAAACCAACCAAACACATTTAAAACCTTTAAAAAGGTTAAAATGGAAATGTCAGGGGGGGAAAAAAGGGGGGATCCCCTTTAAAAAGTAAAGGGCCCCAGAAAGGGGGGAAAGGTAACTTTTTGGGTTTATAACGGGGAAAAGTGGTTTCGAAAGCCCCCAAAAAGAAAGTATCCTTCAAGATAGTTAGAGATAATTATCCACACCCCCTGTCACATTTGAGTGTGAAATACAAGGTCTAGGGTAGGTCCAAAAATTAAGTCCCACATTAGTTCAACAGGGACACTGCATAGTCTGTTTACCACAGGATGACATAACTACAGATCGGTGCCCACAGAAGCATAATGCATAACCCAACTGTATTTTAACGGCGCACCACTTTTTTGGCGCAAAAAAAATTTCGGGTTTTCGAATTTTCCAGTGGCCCACTACATGGGCTGCACAAGAATCTGAAGGGTATTCGGGGGAAAAGTTTGGGAAAATTTTTCCTTTTTTTTTCCCGTTCTGATGGCCCTCAGTAGAAAAAACCCATGATGAAGGGAAACCAGTGCTTGGGAAGGGCAAAAACCCATGTCAGCAAGTTGAGAAGGGGGCACCCGTTTTAACCCTTTGAAAATGCCCCTCCTTTTTACTTGATAGGGCTTTGGGTTTACTAGTTTTCCCCCCCGTATTCAAGCGCTTTGTTGATCCCCTTTTTTGGGAAACGAGGAGCGGAACCCCGAGACGGATCTAACCCAATTTGCAGTGACTATCACTGCTCGCCACCCGGGAAGACGCAGCGGCATTAAAATGAAAAGGGGCGCCGCTGCCCTGTTTCAAAAAAGCCGTCGGGTCCGTCTTGAAAAGAATTGACATGCAGTTCTTTCAAAGACTTCAGATAAGTGAAGACAAGCAAAGAGAATAAATGGCCAATCTACCTCTATCATGCAGTCTTGCTGATATAAGACATCTGTTGGGCCCCCAATTTCAGTTTCAATATTTATGAGGCTTCCCAAAAAACACCTGATTGCCCCCCACGGGTTGGCCTTTCATTCTTTAAAAAATATTAAAGGGGGTTTAAACAATTTTCATAAGATCAAGCCTGCCTCCAAGAGAGGGAGAAAGGCCTTTTCTTTTTTTTAAAAGTTTTCCCATTCATTACTTTTAGTAGTTCTGAAAAAAGTGGGGGCTCAGGTACATTGGGGACTGAAAGCTGTACAAGCATGGTCATCTCTTTTTTCCTGAAATCAGCTTTTTTTGGAAGGGGAAAAAGCTGCTCCCGAGAATATTTCAAAACTGCCAAAAAAATCCTTTTTTAAAAGGGGGGGTTTCTCACACTGCCCCTTTTAAAGAGGCACTACCCGCTTCAGACTCATTTTTTGGTTAGGTTGTGGCTGGGTTTTAAAACAACGATTGGGCCCTTTTAGCTCTGTAATTTTTCAGCTGATCCGTTTAGGGCCAAAATGTCCAAAAAAACCCCGGGGTTTTTTCCGGGGGAAACCCAAAAAAACCGGGGGGGTTTTTTTTTTTTAATTCGCAGGGAAACAAAAAATTCTTTTGTAAAACGTTTTTACCCGGGAAGCCCGAGAGGATAAAAGAGAGCTGTGGGCTACGTTCGTCTTTTCATTGTATCTATGGGGCCCGTTTTGAAAATCTATATCTTAAAAAACAAAAAGCACCAAGTTCGATCGACCCTGGCAGTGGGATTTTTGCTTCAGTCCCTGTGCAGGTTTGGAAACTGTAGTGTGCAAGGCTAGAGCTTTAAATAGTTAAAGCTGGTTATTAAGTAACAAACAAGCTCCCATCTGTCAAGAAAAGAAATTCAACAGGGAGCGAGTCATCATCCCAATCACTGCTTCACCCTGTGAGTGGAGACTGGTGGCCAGCTACTTTTCTATAAAAGAACAAAAAGGATGTACTCGCAACTAAAGGAAAGCAAAATCAGAACAGCAATGTATTTTGGTAAAGTTTTATTCCCCTTTGCCATATGTTAAAAAATCCCTCAAGGCCTACTGGATGCCTGCGTACATGATACTAGGGGAGGGTTTGTTTAATCTTTGCATAACATTTGGACGATTTGCAATGAAAACACAAGATGCAGACCCTACAAAAAGCCATCTTATGCACTGCCATCCTGTGTATCTACATGCAAACATTTTTTCCAATAATCAGGCAGTTCAGACAGGAGAGACACTGACTGTAGAGTTCTTCCAAATCATAAGACATATTTACATGTTCACTTCATGCAAACATTCAAAACAGAGTCAGCACTTAAATCCTCTAGACGTCAATTTTATTGCGGGACTCCATGGGAAATTCTGTGAAAGGCCACATTACAGAAATCGCAGCATCTTAAACACTTAAAAAGCATTTCTGCTACTTTAGAGTTCATGAAACTTTGAGGTTCTTAGTGTACATTTTTGATCAAAACTGTAAATGTCCATCCACCACCACCTCAATACAGGTGGGAACCTACCCTTACATTTGTCCTCACATGGTGACTAGCCAAAACAACATTTTCAGGGACCGAAAGGTCCCAGGCTATATTTCTTGATCAAAAAACCATGTTTGTGCCGGTGCGGCCTAGACAGAGGTGCAGAACCAAAATGGACGGTGCTGGAAACAATCTGTGAGACATATTTGATTTTTGGTACCCCAGGTGCCATTTTTTGTAGCCGTGAATGCGCCTGAATCTATGAACTGTTATCAGCATGGCAATTAAATTAAGCACATCTAGTACTAAGACAACGAAGCTTCTGGCTCAGGTAAACCACTTTTATAAAGTGGTCTGCCTGTTCCAGCAGTAATGCGCCTGGATTTGCCATACTGAAGCTATAAATATGTAGCTTCGTACAGCTGGAGTGCGCCCCGCCTTCAGCACGCCCTCCGATCTCAGGCACATTACAAAGTGCCGCGGGCGCTTTGTATGATGCCCTGTTTAAAAATAGCCAGCGACACATGGAGGCTGTGACCTAATAGTTTTCTGGGTCCTGAAAAGACACCAGAATGAAGTAAAACGTTCCGCAAACATAAAATGTCGCCCCAAGTGAGGTAAAATGTCAGATTAGATTCCTGTCTGTATTGAGGTCACCTTATTGCGGTGGATGGGTAAAAGTGAGAACTCAGAACCTCAATTTTCATGTATACTAAAGCAACAAAAATGCTTTTTGAGAAAAATTCCTATGTTCCTTTTGACTTTTTTTTTAGTGTTTAGAGTGCGGCTGGGATGGTGTTGTGTTTGCATTGTATTTGCTGCCCTGCCAGTGTGCATCTATACTAATTTTTGTAAATATTTTCTTGGATGTGCAGACCTCTTTTTGACACAATTACCACGCCAATTCTCATGTGGTTTCTCCAACACTACTTCTGCAGAAATTCAAGTGTTATCCTGAGCTTTCTGCCGCAAATTCTTTGAAAATTTGACCTTGCACGAAGACAGGGTTACGTTTATTACTAACTTTGACGTCATAGAAGATGTTCCCAACACATTGTGATGTTTTACTGTAATGGTAGGTTTATTTAACTTAATTTGCATCTTCTGTAAAGAGGACTAGTATAAAGGCTCAGTTTAAAAACTCTACATTAACTCGAATACAACAGAATAGCTCAATCTTCCTTAAACAGTCACTGATATATTTTCAATGCATTTATATTCTGTTTATAATTGTGTTAGAATATAATCTTAGCGATCCTGCAATTTCAATCATTATTATAATACAGAACATCGATAGAACTAAACAATGCTAACAGCTGCGAATTGTTGGAGTTCTTTTCTGTTAGAGCATCACTTTAAACTATAAAAAGAACAGATTCTTATAAAAATTAGGTATCAGACAAAAATCTCAGGAGGAAAGAAAATTAGATAACCTATTCCAACACTGTAAATGATGAATATAAAACAAGGTTTAATGCCAGCATTATGTGACGTATGAAACAATGGCTGTAAAATAAAATGGGGTTGAATCTACACAGATTTTCATTGTACTGTGTGGGTAGAACTTCACAAGATGGCAGCACTCAGAAAAACCTTACAAGTGGAACTTTAAAAGGTACAACGAGATGGCAGAGACATCCAGCCTGCACTAACATGATCTGTCTTCAGAGCAGGCCTTCATAAACACCAGCCACGCTGCTGCCTTCATGGAAGTCCACGTCATGCCTAGAAGGTTTAAGAATAGAGGTTCATCACAAGACATCAATACTACATCTGTATTGCAGTAGATTATGCATGTTAGGCTGGGTTCACACAAACTCCACTATGGATATCTGTTGGGATAACTGAAAAAGATCCAGCAATGCATGCATAGGAAAAGCCTATAAGCAGCAAAGGGCAATGTATACCAAAATATATCAGGGGTACAGTGTGAACTAAACAAAGAAGCAAACCACCAACAATGAGAATATAAAAAATACTAAACATATCAAAAATAGATAAAAACTACACAAAATACAAACCATGCCCATACAGGAAAGACACTCCAACCCTCATTGGGTCATGAAAAAGTTACTAATGTATGCACTTGGATAACAAATGTCCACATTTCTCTATATATTCGGTACCTGACAAACCTCAGTCACATATAGATAATGAAAATATAGTACTTAACCCAAACAGCAAGGGCAGCGTGCAGCCCCGCTGTTTGCACCAAGTATAGCATATACGATTAATGTTTGTAAGGTGCATGTTAGCTAAATAGAGGGATAAATATACACACAGATATAACATTACATAAAGTTATTCCTTATGAGTCCAATGCAGCGGTGTTCCCAAACTCCAGTGCACTCCCGCACACCAACAGTGTTATTTTTCTGGTATCCCACAGAATGCACTGAGAACTTTTTGTCACAACACCCTTCCAAATCCACCCCCCCTCCTCGTGCACTGCTAAGGAAAGCCAGAAAACATGACCTGTTGGTGGAACGTGAGGACTGGAGTTTGGGAACCCCTGGTCCAATGGGATGGAGCGTCTTTTCAGTCTATGGCAGTGGTATGTATTATGTGAAATTTGTATCTATTTTTGATATTGTTTCCATAGGGAAGTGCGCAAATGTAGTTACTTTTGGACTACATTTGCCAATTGTAAACTATTGTTGTAATGGACAAAGTAGCGTGGTCCACTGCGAGACCAAACTGCATTGTGAACCAAGCTTTAGCCCTACACCTACAAGCATCCCTTCAAGCTCTACACAGAGGGCAGACCAGGGAGTCTCCATTAGGTCTCTGACTGCAGTCACAATCTATTGGCACCCTGCAACCCCTTTACTGAAAACCCTTAGGGCGAGTCCCCACGGCACAGGACAATTAACCAGTAGTTTATCCGATTAAGCGGAGAAAAGCCCTCCCCTTACACTTGTCCGACGCGTGTCCGGAAAAATGGACGAAGAATGAAGCAGGAATGTTTTTTCCGGTGGCCAGAGTGTTTGAAAAACCGACAGGCGGAGAAATCCCGTTTGACACTGTCGGGGACTGCTGCACGTGTTGTTCCATAGCAGGTGCCCATGTAAAGGTTTTGCGGCCGGTTTTTCTGACGGCCTGAAAAAACCGGCCGCAATAAAAATAAAAAACCCCGGGGTGCATTGGGGGGGACATGGCCTTAGAGTTCAATCACTACTGAATCAATGGTCCAATCTGAGGCTGCACCACTGAGGTATGGCAATTTGCACTAAATCCACCTACCCATGACAATGCACATCATAAGGCAGGAAGTGGTTCATATAAAAACCAGTCATTTATGGTATTGTGGTTAAATTTCGATTGTAGAGAGGTTTTCCTTTTCCTTATTTAAACATCTCTGGTTAACGTGGAGCATCACACCAAGAGCCAAGTAAGACGCGTTGCTCTCCAAAACTTGAATTCATAAAACAACACAGCACGTTCAAGTGCATTTCTTGCACCCGTCCTAATTTTATTCAACTCTGAGGGAATGTTGTCTTACACTTACAAGATTACTCTGGTGCTGGAAAATGTGGCTATGAACGGTGATGGTTGGGGATCGCATCCATGTGAACATTTAACTTCATTTCATTATCAATAATTTGGACAAGCTGTTGCATTGATGGAAGATGACCAGACTCTAGTTTTGACCATACAGGTACATCTGAAAAAAAACAAAAACATTAACTTTTGTAAGAGAGCAGCAGACAACAGGTTTTACTAATATCTAAACTGTAAAGCATTATGTGCTGGATGCTCTCTGGATGTACTCGATCACCCTAGATGAGCAACAATTACTAAGGTCCTAACGAGTAGAGCACAATCTAGTGGAGGAAAAATAAACAGGTGTAAGGGTACATTTACACAACTGATTAGGAAGTTCAAAATTTCAGCACCGAATCAGCTTCTTGTTGGAAAATTCACAGCTGTAAGTGTGGATTTCAGATGTGGATACAATGTAGACTTTCAGCCTCTTATATACTACTTTAATGTGAGGCATGGAACCAATCTCAAAATAATTGTCATTTCTTTTTCATCACTGAAACAAAATCTGCGCCAAGGAAAAACATTGTGCGAACGACATGGATTTTCTATAGGGAATAATGTAGAGTCAGATTGGACGCCGATTCCGAGGCAGATTCAGCGTTGAATCCACTCAAAAAAAATCAGCGTCCAAATCCATTGCGTGAACATAGCCTAACTCACAAGCAGTACCTGGTGGTTCTTCCAACAAATGGAGTTAGCAGCACCTACGGATAGCTGCCACTCCACCAACTTTGTTTTATCTTGTAGTCCCCCTCATTCCCCAACCGTCAGTGCCACTCATTTCAGTATCAATACGTTAAAGGATTCAGACTGTTAAGAGGCCATCTCCACCACACAGCGCTGAATGGAGAGTGTTCATGTAGTGATGACCACCGCCTTGCCAGTGTATTGGCCGACTGCAGACTGTCAGAGGGCGGTCATCACTGTTTTAGCAGTGGACACCATCCACCTAGCAGTATATCAGCGACAAGACTAGCAGCAATGATACCTAAAGAACAGGTAATTATCAGTAAATGTTACTCCAAGCTCATCATATGCCTGTAGCATATTTTAACCCCCTCCCACCAGGCGGTAACAATATGGCTCTTACTTTTTTCCCGTCTTCGCCTTCCAAAAGCCATAACTTTGCTTTAAATCTACAAAGTCATACAAGGGTTCTGTTTTTTTTGTGAGACAAGATGTACTTTCAATGCAGACACTGACCATACCATAGAATATACTGGGAACCCAAAAATTTTTAAGTGGGGTGAATCGTAAAAAAAATAAATAAATAAATAAATATGGACTTGTGCCATGTTTGCGGGGGTTTTGTTTTCATGGAGTTCACGCTTCGATCTAAATGACGTGCTATTTTGCAGGTCGGTACCATTCCAGCAATACCAAATATTTTTTCCATTATGCTTAAGTACTTTAAAAAAAACAAAAAAAAAGAAAAGAAAAGATTTCTTAAATTTAGCTGCGGGCCCCATTTCTGCCTTTTTTGTTTGCCCCCTATGGCCCCCCGAGTAAAGGGTCCAGTTTTTGTGAGCTGAAGTGTAGTTTTTATTGTCCTTTTTTGAAAACTTATTTAATTCCGGGTCTGAAATGACCAAAAGAAACGCCGGGGCTTTTCAAAAAAAAAAACTTACGGTGTTCAGGTACGGTAATGTTCTATCTTAGACTGGAGTTTCATGGACGCCGCAACAATTGTGTAACACTTTTTTTATTTGTAAAATGGCAAAGAGGGAGAGTGGAATTTTTCTTCTTTGAAATTAATTTTTACCTGTACATTGAGTTCCTCAAGGGTTCTTATCCACTAATGGGTGTGAGACAGAACACCCTTCTGCATTGTACACTGTATAAAGATGGTGGTTCTATCACTTCCTGCCTGGGGAAGAAGTCATAGAAACCTAAACATGGCAGCTATAGAAGCTGCCATGTTAACAGATTGGCACCTCGCAATCCCGTTGTGGGGTGGATCAAATTGGGTTTTTGGGGCACGTTTTTCTTCATTTTACATGCGGGTTTAAAAACAGCGAAAACACAGCTGGCTCCACCCCTGTTGTTTGAAACAGATGTAAACTGAAGAAAACAGTAGGTGGGATTGCTGGACATAAAGTGGAAAATAAGTTTTGTAACACTGTCTAAAAGTAAAAAAATGGTCAAGCGGGTGGGCTTGAAAAAGTTTCATTAAAATCACAAAGTGGTCTAGAACAGCCTTTTACATCCAAAAAAAGTCAGATTTTTTGTTATAAAATTGTTGTGCAGAGCAGCTTGTAAAAGAGTATGTGACGAGGTTAAATGACTTCCCCCCATTAGCCCATGGCCATTTCCTTTAAATAAGGCGTGCAAAAGCCTTTTAAAGAGAGGGTCATATCTTTGGACGTAGGGTGTGCCCCGGGTTTACATGCAATGAGGGAAAAACCTTAAGAATACAGCATTTGTTAAAGAAAATCCTCTCGATTTCACAAAGTCAATCACCCAAGTTGAGAGCATGCTGAAGGAAGATACTAGAAATCTGCATGTCCTCATTTATCTATGCATTCATTGCTAAAATACACCAACTCTACATAAGGGCTTGGTAGTTATACCCTTCCCAAATGTCCTGCTACGTTTACCACATAGAATATATAAGTAACATAGCTCACGCACCTTTTCAAATTTAACCCCTTAAGGCCTTTTTACGCACCCGTTTGGTTTATGAAGCTTTTGGGGAACATGGTAAAAGCAGAAATGTTAGTTATTTATAGTTTTCTGTAAGTAGTGACAGTGCAAAAGGGTTAAACCCGTAGGGTTTATTTATTTTTTAAAAAATTACTGGGGTCGTACACCCCTTTACAATTGCTCTGTGTGACACACAGCTATCCAACACATTATAAGTACATATACAGTGGTGGTCAAAAGTCTGGACATACATGGAGTTATGCAGCAACCCACAATATGGACCCCATTTGTGAAAGCTTTGCAAATTTTTGGCATTCTCAATCAGGTTTATGAGTCACCTGGAAAGATTTTTAATTAACAGGTAGGCCTTATCAAGAGCTCTTGTGGAATTTTTACCTTCAGAAACGTGTCAGAGACAATTAGTCATGTTGTGCAGAATAAGAATTGGTACACAGTTCCATATAGTGGTCAGGAATATTTAAAGGGGGATGTCTCAACGTGCTGTTTCACAGAGCCACAGCCAGCATTAGACTCGCACTTTCTGGTCAGGCTGTGGGTGGTTCTACAGCAGTGATCGACCTATCAGCTCTGCTATTCCCATTAGTGATACGAGTGCAAGATGTTTAGAATCTGTAGTGCACAAGGCTAAAGAGCTCTAAGGGTTAAAGCTGGTCATTAACTTAAACAAGCTACTGTGCTAGAGATGAAGCTCAGCAGGGAGTGGCTCACCATGGTCAGACTGCTGCAGAAAGAGCAGGGGGGAGGTGGTTGGTAACCAAGAGAAATTTGTGTACATTAGCAGTAGATAAAATCTTTATATCCTGAACAAAGCAAAATCAAAACAATGCAGAGGGTAATGGTCTCCATTTACCTTTCCCCTTTCTTTGTTATAAGTAATCATTGTGGTGAGAAAACCCCTTTTGGGATCCTTAAAACCACCTGGCCCTATGGGACTTTTACTTTTCCCTTTAAAAGGAATTGTGAAAAACCCGAAACCCCCGTACACACCCCGGGGGGTTCCGGTTTAATTGCAGCTAACACGGCAGTTACAGCACGGGGGTGCATCCCCTGACCTTCCTCCATGCCGTTTCCCCCTTTTAGGACCCCGGAAAGGGAAATTGGCCCCATGGTTTTTCAAATTTAAAATTGAAAAAAACTGTTGTGCACTGATCCTCATTTCGTTGGGGAAAGCCTGTGGAAAAAACAAGGCCCCCAAAAATCGGTTAAAATGGCGCGGGGAACCCTTGTGAAGGTTTCCCTTTGTCCCATTTTTTTGTTTGCCCCCCTTCCCCCCCAGGCGGAAGTGGGAAAATCCCCCATTTTTGTACCCTTATGCTTTGGGTTCTATAAAAATGCATTAGGCTGTATAAATGATTGGCTCCCTAGTGGTGAAGAAACCCTAGGGGGATTAAATTTTAAAAAAAAAAAAAAAAAAATTTTTAAAATAAATAAAAAAAAATTTAAAAATTTTAAATCTCCCCATTTAAACAAAAAAAAAAATAAAAGTTACCTTTTTTGGGGTTTCGTTTCCCGTCCAAAAAAGCCCAATTTTAAAAACATTTTCATTTACCCGTTACCCGGGAAAAACCCGTAGAAGAAAAAAAAAATTCCAAACACAAAAATTGTTTTTTTTTGGAAATTTCTGTCTAAAAAAAATTTAAAATAAAAGTGATAAAAAAAAAGTCACATTTTTTCCCAAAAATGTAGCAACAAAAATTTTCCCGTCGGCCCACAAAAAAAAAAAAAAAAAAAAAAATAAAAAATTTTTACCCTCACGGGAGTCTTTTGGGTTTTTAGCAAAAAAACCTTTTTTGGTTTGCTTTAAAAAAAATGGCGCCGAAAGCGCAAATTTCAAAAATAGAAAATTTTTGGGAAAATTTTAACGGCCCCAAAACATAATGGAAACCCCTTTACATTTTTGGTATTTGCAGATGGTTTTCAACCCGTTTGAATAAAAAGAAAAGCATCAATTTTTTTGACGATTGAAAGCAGCAAAAACAAAACTCCCGCAAACAAGGCGCAAGTAAATTTTTTCCCCATTTTCCACCCCCAAAGGGGAAAAATTTTTTGCGGTTTTTCCAGTATTTTCTATGGTAATATAAAAAAACCCCTATTAGGGAAAAAACAAACTTGGGCCCCCAAAATAAAAGCCCTAAAGTTGTGTAGGTGGTAAAAATAAAAACCCTTTTTGGCCCTTTTTGGAAAGGGGAGGAGGGGGGAAAAAAAGAATCTTTTTTTTTTTTGGGTTTGGAAATTTAAAGGGGGTTTAAATATGGGTTTTAATTAAAGGGTTTTAAAGGCCGAATTCCCACTAAATAAAGAGAAAGGGAGTCCTTTACTAATTTAAGGGGGAAATATTTTCCCCAAACAGTATTTGCCAAAACCAAAACAAAAAAACGGGTTTTAAAACCCCGAAGAGGTACAAGGTTTCCCTTTTTTTTGTTTAAATCTAGGGTTTATTTCTTTGGGTTTGGGGTTAAAAAATCCTTCATTGTAAAAGCACCCTGCAACCTGAGCATAAGTCAGGAAAGTCCCGTTTAAATCTATTGGGAAAAAGGTTTCTTTTTAAAGGGTTTTTCATCAGGTGCGTATGACAACATTTAACATAATTTAAACACCCCTTTAGGATTTCGCAATGGAAGACCAAGAGTTACTTGCTGCAGAAAAGAACGTCAGTAGTTCCCAAATTAAAAAGAAGCACCGCAGATTAGAGCCCACAAAAAGCTCCCAAAATCAAATACCAAAAATCTGCATTTTTCAGGGGAGACTGGGAAAAACCAGGGTATTGTGTCAAAATTTTTTTTTAAAGAAGCCCCCTACAGGGGAACAAAGGGGGGGAAGGAGGAAATGTGGAGATCTGTACTTTGACAAGGGGAATCAAAATTTGATAATGTTTGCTTTCAACCGCAATGCCTTTGTAAGACACAAACACTTAGATGCTTATTAGAGGTGTAGTTCCCACCACGAAGCATAGAGGCGGTGGTGTGATGGCTCTTGACTGGTGACACTGCTGGTAACTTATTTAAAGGGGTTGTCTCACTATAAGGATTGCTTTTATATTAAAGATCTTACAAAAACAAGTCATTTTGCAACATGGGTTCATTACCAATGTCCCCCCCTTTCTGGGGATATCCCCCCCTTTTTGTCGGCCGCACGTCCTCAGGGGCGCTATAGGGTTACAGGGGGCCCCGTTTGATCCCCTTTTTATTTAAATGCCGCCCTTTGGTTGCTTTAAGCTACGACCCCGGTTCTTCTGCAGCCTAGTGGAAGCCAGTTAAAAACGCCCCTGAAATTTAAAATGAAAACAAGGGAACCGAATGAGGGGGAGGAAACGATGTAGTGAAAGGACAAAAACCCCCTTTTTGATTTCAAGTTTCTGTATCAGAGGGGCATGGACTCCCCCAATTTTTAGATTTTTAAAAGGTATGAAGTGAGAAAAAGTTTTTGTCCAAAGCGTTTAACCAGGGGTGGGGAAAAGAGGGGGATTAAAGGGGGGGGTAATGGTTTCCCCTTATTGATCCCGAATATGGGTGTCAAAAATGTAAACATCCAGCTGTTGGGAAAACTACAACTCCCCTCATGGCCCCCCCTGTTCTAGATTAAAACAAATGCAAAGATGGGAGTTGGGTTTTTTAAAAGTGGAGGGCCGCAGTTTGACACCCCTGCCATTTAAAATAATCTTTCCCCAAACAGAAAGGGTTTTTCCCTTCCCCATCCCAGGGGAAGGGGGACAACAAACTCAGGGGGGAGAAAAGGGGTTTTCCCTTTTTTTTTGAAACCAAAAACAATGTATTTGGAGTTGAAAGCACAAAAAGGGAAAAAGGAAAAAAAAAAAAATGTGCTTAGCACCTACTTTAAGGCTGTGGAAAAAAAAACCCTTCCAGGGGGGTACCCCATAAAGGCGGGGTTAAAAAGAATGCCAAAAGTGGTCAATAAATTTAAAAAAGAGGGGTTTATTTGAAGCAACTTAAAAAATAAAATTTATTCAACTTTAAAACGCTTCGTTTTGTTTTCACGTATTAAACCAATGACGGGGCAAAATATAAAAGGGGGAAAAAAAAAAAGTAATTTGGCGTGTTTTAAAATTTTGGGCTGGGAACTGTGCAGATATCTGCTTTGTATTTAGAAGGGGCAGATTTGGGAAAAGGTCTAAGCAAATGGTTTTACAAGCCACAGATTTTCCGCAACCTTAAATTTTCCCTTCAAAATGATCTCGAAAAGGGCCCCGGGAGGGCATTTCAATGGTTTTTTCAATTTATGGGTTTTCGGAAGAAAACCATCAAAGCAGGAAAGATAGCAAAAAAAAAAAAAAAAAAAAATGAGCAGAGGACATCTCAATACAGAAGATCAGCAAACAATGGAGGGTCAAAAACCCAAAAAACTGATTTTAAAACTGACAGAAGATGGTGGACAAAAAAAAGGGCTTTCTTCTCAGCTCATAGGGCAAATTTTGTAAGGGGGGTTTTTTTTACAAAGGGTCAGGCTTTGCTTTAGGTTTGTTAGAACAAAAAGGGAATTTTACGTTTTTAAGAGAATTGTTTTTAGACAAAACACTTCAAAGGTTTTATTTGGGTCCTTCCCCTTTGCCCTTTAAATGTTTGGTCTCATAGCAAACACTTGCTCCTTGGAAAGAAAAGAAAAAGATGATGCAACTGCAAACAATAGGTTTTTTATAAAAAAAGTAAAGTGAATGTGTGCCAAAAAAAAATAGGGAAAAACCTTAAACTCTGCCCCCGGGTGATTTTAAAAATAAAAGGGAAAACATCGCGAGTTCAAGCATCCTTAGTCAGGAAACTTTTCACAGTAGCACTAACCTTTTTTTCTTGCCCCCACTGCCAAAGGCCTGGAGCTTGCATGCCAAAAACCGCCCAAAAAAATCCCTTTCCCAACCCTTTATTAGGCCTATTAATACTAGCTTGAAGACGGACAGGAACGATGCAATGTGTCTAAAAGGAAGAACAATTTGGGAATTTAATTGCTTAAACGTAAAGGGGGCAGCTAAAATTAAAATTTATGGTTTTTTAACCCTGCAAATTTTAACAAATTTTCCTTTTACAAACAGAAAATATTTGTTAAAAACCTCCGCTGCTTTTCTGTATGTTTCCTTTTTGTTTGCAAAATACAAACAGGTCAATACAAGCTGCATACAGAACAGCCCGCTAGAGGTGGGGGAAAAGGGGTGTTACAGAAAATTTTTTTTATGCAGAACAAAATTTACCTTTGAGGCCCGGTTCTTATAGAAAGGGGAAAGGGGCAATTAAAACTGTCTCCCAAAAATAAAGAGTCCGGTGCTTCTTAGAAACAGCCCAAACATGTCCGGGTTTTGCAGGTTTCGGGAGCTCAACCAAATTACCTAAAATGGGGTCCGTTTGTAGGATTAGCCCGGGGGAAAATGTGGCATGTTGGGACAAGGAGAGATTAAAATCCTCAGGCCCCTTCCAAAAAAGGGGGCCCCCCTCAGTTTTTATCTTCACAGCAAATTCTACAGCAATAATTTAATTTCATTTGGTATTCTTAGCGGAGCCTGTTAGAGGTATTTGTGATGGAGTTTTAACAGAAGGGGAGAAAGGTTTTTGAGCCCCCAGGGTTAATGTTTTTTTCAAATAAGAAAAAAGTCCGCGTTGTGATAAGACACAGCAGGGGGGCGACTCACAATCCTGGCCAGGGCTGTAGAGCAGAAAAGGTGGTTTGGTTTTTCACAAGGGAAAGGGGATTTAGAAATGCTCTGAATTTGGGGAAAGGAAAAAGGCAAATCAGTACAGAATATTTCTTGGTTTTTTGGTCTATTTTCCTTTGCCCTTTTTTTTTAAAAAAAAAAGTGGTGAGAAACTCCCCCTTTTCCCAAAGGGCCCCGTGATTGGGAGTAAAAATTTTCCATAAAATTTTATTATGTAAAAAGATGAAAATTTAGAGATTCAATTGTCAACACAGAAAGGAAAACCCCATAATTTTCAAATTTGGGGGGAAATGGTTGGCTCTGCAAATTTTCCCAACAAAAATATAACCTGGTCCATTTGTGAAAAAGGGGGGTGATAAAAAAAAATTTGGGGATAAAAATGGAAACCCGGTGCCTACAGCAACCAGGCCCAGCTCATTTATCAGGGGCCTTAAGGGAAAAAAGCAGCCGTCTTAGCGGCCATCTTGTGGAATTATTTGATTGTTCTCCCCAAATGTACAAAACAGCTCATTTCAAAGGTGGACAAAGACATCCAATTCCCCCGGAAAAAAAAGTGAAACCCCCCCGGTTTTTTGGATCCCCCCTCCCATGCAGTGGGGGAAAAAAAGAGGATGTTTAAAGGGGTGTTTCTACAGATTCCGCATAGAGGGCCCGGATCAGGCCCCCTTCAGGGGGCTATAAAACCCAAACCTTTTTACGCTGCATGTAAAAAGGGTTTGGATTCACCGAAAGAAAATTTACGGGGGTTTTTCTGGGAAATTATTGGCATAAAAGCCAAACCGTCCCCCCCTGCCGGGCCACTTTTAAACCCTCCCAAGTGTGGGCAAGAGTCCTATTGGACAACTCAGTAAGGACTCCTGCCCAAGATGAATACTAGTGCATCTTAAAAAATGAAAGGGATTCTCCAGGATCTTATTTGTTACAGGGCTCACAAATGTGTTATTTTTAAAATTTTTAAATTTATACTGTAATTGGAGTTTATAATATTTTGGGGTTTTTCCCCTTTGATTTTATTATTTATATCAATGAAGCCTTTTCAGTAGATATTCTTTTTTTTTGAGTTTTCCTAGTGCCAAGGGCATCCCGAAAACTGCAAACCCCTCCAGCTTGGGGAAAGCTACAAAAAACCAAACTGGGCCCCCTGTTCTAGATTATTTTAAATGCATGATAAGGATTTCCCCCGGGGGGGAGTTTTCCTGCACTATTTTTTGTTGGGCATGCCCCCCCTAACTGGGCAAAAATCCTGAAAAGGCCCAAAAATATTTAGAAGCAAATCCATGTTGTGTGAACACACTGGTACTTACCTATAAAGGGGATGGGGAAGGTAGTTCTCTCCCTCGATGGGAATTTTCTGGGTACCGTGGGTGATTAAAACCCCCAGGGACTCTTTAAACACCCCGCCGGGGGAAACCCCAGGAGGGAAAATGCGGTGAGGGGAAGGGATCAGTCATTCAGGTGGGGTGTACACACGCGGTTCCCGCAAGCCTAAAATGCCCTTTGGGGGCTAAAAGGGGTCATTTTTGTGCCCTGATCCCAAAAAAGTCAACCAAACACTTCCATAACCCCGGGTTACTATAAAATAGTTAATTGGGCTCGGATATTTTCCCTGGACTTGTGGATCATTTACAACAGTAACTTCAAGGGGGGAATCTAAAAGGCCCGGAGAGGGGCCAAATAAATACATGACTTATCAGTTCCCCGGGTTAAAAAAAAAGGAGGAGGGGGAGGCTCATTCCTTCATAGCTGCCCCGTCCCCCACACCCTCCTTTTTGAAACGTGCATGTGTTCCTCCAGACAGAGGGGGAATCAGGCAGGTTACAATTTAAAAAAGCCCCCCCTCCCCCATCATGGAAAACTAAAAAACCCTTTTGTAGGTGCGGGAAATCCCCAGGAGGACGTCGCAGATCTATCCCAGAAAACTTCATGACTGCGGGGGAGGCCCATCCATGCCGCCTTTTTAAAGGGGGTTTCTAACGCTGTTTTTCGGCCTTTAAGTTCTTGCCCCAAATCGTAAGCGCAGGTTTTGGTTTTGGGTTTGGATGCTGATTTTAGAGGCAGTTTTTCAGGTTTCTTAAGGGGTGAGTTTTAAAAAGGGAAAAGCCAAATACTTGTTGGTTTTTCCCCACCGGTATTTTTGGGCTTTTTTTTGCATGCGGGGGGCGGGTTTTGGCCTTTGGGTTTTCGGGGTTCAAGCCCCTTTTTCCCCTTTAAACCCCCATTTTCTGCCAAAAAACAGGGGGGGAAAAATGAACATGTTTTTGTTTTTTTGTTACGTGGTGGTGTTTAAAAAAGGCCATTCCCCGGGAAAAAAACCGTGCAGTGGGGAAAGATAACGGAATTTTCTATTTTTGGGGTTTTGGGGAGCGTTGCTTGGGTGTTTTCCAAAAAAGTTTGTAAAACCGCCCAAACCCTCTGAAAAAAACGACCCAAACCCGTGCCGTGGGGACAAAGCCCCTTTTTCTTTGTGAGGATTCAGCAAAAAAAAAACCAAAAACCCCAGGAAAACCCGCTCTTTTTAAACGTTTAATTTCTTCAGTGCTGAAAAGAAATCTGCTTCATGAAAAATCAAAGTGGATTTTCCATTAGAAACAATATGAGGCGAATTAAAGTCAGCACTGAACCCGCATCAGAATCCTCATCCAAATCAGCCATGCGACCCTACCCCTTACAGATGAGAGCAGACGTGCCTGCTCCCGCTGCCCAGTCACCTTCCTCAGCCGTCAATTACCCATCCTGACCCCTCCAGTGACCTGGACCCACAGCTAATAGAGAGGGGCTGCGCCGCTGGCAGTGACCGCTCTACTGGGAGCACACCAAAGCCCAGCACTCCAGACCTTTCTTAAACCCACAGGGTCACACGAAGGCATGGACACAGATTGGGAAGTCCAGAGACCGACGTGTATGAGAGGGAACGCAATGAGCCGTGCGGGGTCAGTAAAGAGATCACTCATCTGTATGGTTCTTACACCTGCAGCTCCAGTGTGTCACAGATCTAGATGACACCACAGTGGTGCCCCTGATCAGCTGACTACCTCACCCGTATCGGGGTGTCCTGAATCTCCACCACACCAGTTATAGGATCAGACAAGGGTGCTGACTGTTCCTGCCAGAGGATATTCTCCCCCAAAAACACTTGACCTAATGGAGCTATAGGCTTCTAGGGCGGAATCGCTGAGGGGACATGTACTGGGCTGAGGGGAGTATTCCAGCAGTGACAGAGGTCTACATAGGCCCACACGCTGCCGTCATGTGTGAACACGCACTATAGAGCCCGCTGTTCTGTGTGTTACACGTCACCAGTGTCCTCTGCTCTGTCTATGGCATCAGGCCATTCCGACCGAACTCTCTTCAAATCCAGTAACGTCCAGTAGAAGCCGGAGGGTTGATTTACATCCAAACATGTCAACTCCGGGCAGCGCCACCTCCCTGTTTATGACAATCAACGTCTCTACTGCCAGGGATGTGTCTGAGGCCTTATGCACATGACAGCAGGGTCGGGCAAGCTGCGGGTGCCAGGTGCCCAGCTCTAGAGGAGACATGCTGCCACCCACAAAGTTCTATGGAAGTCGCGTCATTGGTGGGACTGAACTAACAGGCAAGAGCAGCAACATACCCGGAGCTGGACCCCGCCAGTCACACTATAGAGAGGCCCCCCACCCTCTAAAGGGGTTACAGGACCCCACCCGTCACGCTATAGAGACGTCCCCACCTTCTAAAGGAGTTACAGGACCCCACCAGTCACACTATAGAGACGTCCCCACCTTCTAAAGGGGTTACAGGACCCCACCAGTCACACTATAGAGACGCCCCCACCCTCTAAAGGGGTTACAGGACCCCACCAGTCACACTATAGAGACATCCCCACCCTCTAAAGGAGTTACAGGATCCCACCAGTCACACTATAGAGACGCCCCCACCTCTAAAGGGGTTACAGGACCCCACCAGTCACAACTATAGAGACATCCCACCCTCTAAAGGAGTTACAGGATCCACCAGTCACACTATAGAGACGCCACCCACCCTCTAAAGGGGTTACAGTATCCCAACAGTCTCAATATAGAGACATACCCACCCTCTAAAGGGGTTACAGGACCCCACCAGTCACACTATAGAGACGCCCCCACCCTCTAAAGGAGTTACAGGACCCACCAGTCACACGATAGAGACGCCCCCACCCTCTAAAGGGGTTACCGTACCCACCCAGTAACTATATAGAGACGTCCCCACCCTCTAAAGGGGTTACAGGACCCCACCAGTCACACTATAGAGACGCCCCCACCCTCTAAAGGGGTTACAGGACCCCACCAGTCACACTATAGAGACGCCCCACCTCTTAAAGGGGTTACAGGACCCCACCAGTCACACTATAGAGACATCCCCACCCTCGAAAGGGGTTACAGGACCCCACCAGTCACACTATAGAGACGCCCCCACCCTCTAAAGGAGTTACAGGATCCCACCAGTCACACTATAGAGACGCCCCCACCCTCTAAAGGGGTTACAGGACCCCACCAGTCACACTATAGAGACGTCCCCACCCTCTAAAGGGGTTACAGGACCCCACCAGGCCCCCTCTAGAGACGCCCCCACCCGCTAAAGGAGTTACAGGACCCCGCCAGTCACACTATAGAGGCGTCCCCACCTCTAAAGGGGTTACAGGATCCACCAGTCACACTATAGGTAGACGTCCCCCCCCTCTAAAGGAGTTACAGGACTCCACCAGTCACACTATAGAGACGTCCCCCCCCCCTCTAAAGGAGTTACAGGATCCCACCAGTCACACTATAGAGACGCCCCCCACCCTCTAAAGGAGATACAGGACCCCGCCGTCAAACTATAGAGACGTCACCTACTTCTAAAGGAGTTACAGGACCCCACCATTCACACTGTAGAGACGTCCCCACCCTCTAAAGGAGTTACAGGATCCCACCAGTCACACTATAGAGACGCCCCCACCCTCTAAAGGAGTTACAGGACCCCACCAGTCACACTATAGCGACGCCCCCACCCTCTAAAGGGGTTACAGGATCCCACCAGTCACACTATAGAGACGTCCCCACCCTCTAAAGGGGTTACAGGACCCCACCAGTCACACTATAGAGACGCCCCCACCCTCTAAAGGGGTTACAGGACCCCACCAGTCACACTATAGAGACATCCCCACCCTCTAAAGGAGTTACAGGACCCCACCAGTCACACTATAGAGACGTCCCCACCCTCTAAAGGAGTTACAGGATCCCACCAGTCACACTATAGAGACGTCCCCCATCTAAAGGGGTTACAGGATCCCACCAGTCACACTATAGAGACGCCCCCACCCTCTAAAGGAGTTACAGGACCCCCCCAGTCACACTATAGAGACGACCCCCCTCTCTAAAGGAGTTACAGGACCCCACCCCGCACACTACAGAGACGCCCCCCACCTCTAAAGGAGTTACAGGACCCCGCCAGTCACACTATAGAGACGCCCCCCACCGTCTAAAGGTGATACCGGACCCCACCAGTCACACTATAGAGACGTCCCCACCCTCTAAAGGGGTTACAGGACCCCACCAGTCACACTATAGAGGCGTCCCCACCCTCTAAAGGGGTTACAGGACCCCGCCAGTCACACTATAGAGGCGCCCCCACCCTCTAAAGGGGTTACAGGATCCCACCAGTCACACTATAGAGACGTCCCCCCCCTCTAAAGGAGTTACAGGACTCCACCAGTCACACTATAGAGACGTCCCCCCCCCCTCTAAAGGAGTTACAGGATCCCACCAGTCACACTATAGAGACGCCCCCACCCTCTAAAGGGGTTACAGGATCCCACCAGTCACACTATAGAGACGCCCCCACCCTCTAAAGGGGGTTACAGGATCCCACCAGTCACACTATAGAGACGTCCCCCCCCTCTAAAGGAGTTACAGGACTCCACCAGTCACACTATAGAGACGTCCCCACCCTCTAAAGGAGTTACAGGAACCCACCAGTCACACTATAGAGACGTCCCCACCTTCTAAAGGAGTTACAGGACCCCACCAGTCACACTGTAGAGACGTCCCCAACCTCTAAAGGTGTTACAGTATCACACAAGTCACACTATAGAGACGTCCCCCCCCCTCTAAAGGAGTTACAGGATCCCACCAGTCACACTATAGAGACGTCCCCCCCCCCCTCTAAAGGAGTTACAGGACCCCACCAGTCACACTATAGAGACGCCCCCACCCTCTAAAGGAGATACAGGACCCCGCCAGTCACACTATAGAGACGTCCCCACCTTCTAAAGGAGTTACAGGACCCCACCATTCACACTGTAGAGACGTCCCCACCCTCTAAAGGAGTTACAGGACCCCGCCAGTCACACTATAGAGACGCCCCCACCTTCTAAAGGAGATACAGGACCCCACCAGTCACACTATAGAGACGTCCCCACCCTCTAAAGGAGATACAGGACCCCGCCAGTCACACTATAGAGACGTCCCCACCCTCTAAAGGGGTTACAGGACCCCGCCAGTCACACTATAGAGACGTCCCCACCTTCTAAAGGAGTTACAGGACCCCGCCAGTCACACTGTAGAGACGTCCCCACCTTCTAAAGGAGATACAGGACCCCACCAGTCACACTGTAGAGGCGTCCCCCATCTAAAGAGGTTATACATGGGTGGCAGGAGGAGGGTCCTATTGAGCTCATTATACAGCAGATCCTACATTCAGACAGTAGCTCACCAGATGTACGCTGCCATTTCTCACCAATATCGGTGCCTGGGAAGGATGACTACGGCGGCCATCCTCATCCAGCTTCCGGGCCAGTACGTCTAGCTATGTCCATTTTTATAGATGTCGGTGCACACATGTGTCTGCAAAAAGTCAAGTACACATCCAGCAGCACTCAGCCAGCACCAACCCCAAACATATAGGGACTAGTGCGACCAATAAAAGGAATTACTGCTGTCCCTCATACATAAATGTAATGAAGGGTCTAAGTGCACAGTTTGATCAAGTTGAATATGCCCACCTTGTGCATCAAAATGGCACAAGATCCTTACTCTAATACCTCTGTGGGGCCAGAACCGCCATGCACTCAGGACTGGACTCCATTCACACCGGTTGTAAGCTCCTCATGCAGCCAGGCAGTGCACAGCTATGAGGTAGGTCCTTGTAATCAGTGTGGATGGAGCCCAACCCTGATTGTATGCCGGCTTTGGCCCCACAGAGATATTAGAGTTAGGGCCCCACCTGTCGAGGCTACCTTGGCACGGTAGGTGGGAATATGCAAGTTGATCAAACTGGGCACTAAACCTTCATTTCATGCATGTATTTAGCGCAGCAGTAACCATACGTTCCACTATGTTTGTACGGGTTCTAGAGCCAGATGTGTGGCTGCATTTCCTTTATGCAGTCACTAGTGGGCACCGTATTTACAAACAGAGGGGCGGGATTGGATCTCTAGTTTTGGGGGTAGTCAGTGCAGGGGTCGGCTGATCATGGGGCGGCTACAGTCGGGTGACACTGGCTCCAGCCATTCAGCTGCTCTGCAGGAAGCCTTCACATTGGCCATTCAGATAAACCCCCAAATATAGTGCAGAGCCCCAGGGCCTGGATCAGACAGGGGCCCCTCCCCGCTACAGACAGAACCCTAAGCAGGACGGGCTCGGGCAGCCCATCTTGTCCCCAGGCACGGGGGCCCCCTCCCAGTACAGCCAGGAGCCTAGAGAGGACAGGCTCAGCAGCCCTCTTGTGCCCGGCCCAGGGGCCCCTCCCCAGTCACCGCACAGGAGCCATAGAGCAGGAAGGCTCAGCACCCATCTTGTCCCAGGAAAGGGGGGCCCCCTCCCCAGCCAAACCAGGGCCTTTAGGAGGCGGCTCAGAGCTTCTTGTGCCAGGCACAGGGGCCCTCACCAGCCCCAGCAGGGACCCATAGAGCAGGAAGGCTCGGGCAGCAGCCATCTTTGCCAGGACGGGGGCCCCTCACAGCCACAGCCAGGAGCATAGGAGCAGGACAGGCTCAGCAGCCATCTTGTGCCAGGACAGGGGCCCTCACAGCCACAGCACAGGAGCCATAGCTCCCTGGGAAGGTTTCTTTGGGCCACAGAAAACCCAAATATATGCAGCCGGGGCCCACAGGGGGCCCCTCCCAGCTACAGCACAGAAGCCATAAAAGCAGGACACGGCTCAGGCAGGCACCATCTTGTGCAAGGCACAGGGGCCCCTCTCCAGCTACAGCACAGAAGCCATAGAGCAGGACAGGCTCAGGCAGCCATCTTGTGCCAGGCACAGGGGCCCCTCACCAGCCACAGCACAGGAGCCATAGAGCAGGACAGGCTCAGCAGCCATCTTGTGCCAGGCACAGGGGCCCCTCACCAGCCACAGCACAGGAGCCATAGAGCAGGACAGGCTCAGCCGCCATCTTGTGCCAGGCACAGGGGCCCCTCACAGCCACAGCACAGGAGCCATAGAGCAGGACAGGCTCAGCCGCCATCTTGTGCCAGGCACTGGGGCCCCTCAACAGCCACAGCACAGGAGCCATAGAGCAGGACAGGCTCAGCCGCCATCTTATGCCAGGCACAGGGGCCCCTCACCAGCCACAGCACAGGAGCCATAGAGCAGGACAGGCTCAGCAGCCATCTTGTGCCAGGCACAGGGGCCCCTCACCAGCGACAGCACAGGAGCCATAGAGCAGGACAGGCTCAGCAGCCATCTTGTGCCAGGCACAGGGGCCCCTCACCAGCTACAGCACAGGAGCCATAGAGCAGGACAGGCTCAGCAGCCATCTTGTGCCAGGCACAGGGGCCCCTCACCAGCCACAGCACAGGAGCCATAGAGCAGGACAGGCTCAGCCGCCATCTTGTGCCAGGCACAGGGGCCCCTCACCAGCCACAGCACAGGAGCCATAGAACAGGACGGGCTCTGCAGCAGCCATCTTGTGCCAGGCACAGGGGCCCCCTCACAGCCACAGCACGGGAGCCATAAAAGCAGGACAAGCTCTAGAAAGCCATCTTGTGCCAGGCACAGGTGACAGGGGCCCCTCACCAGCCACAGCACAGGAGCCATAGAACAGGACAGGCTCTGCAGCAGCCATCTTGTGCCAGGCACAGGGGCCCCTCACCCCCCACAGCACAGGAGCCATAGAGCAGGACAGGCTCAACAGCCATCTTGTGCCAGGCACAGGGGCCCCTCACCAGCCACAGCACAGAAGCCATAGAGCAGGACAGGCTCGGGCAGCAGCCATCTTGTGCCAGGCACAGGGGCCCCTCACCAGCTACAGCACAGGAGCCATAGAGCAGGACAGGCTCAGCAGCCATCTTGTGCCAGGCACAGGGGCCCCTCACCGCGCCCCTGAATGCAGCCGTCATTCCGCATGGCGCCAGGATCCCGGGGGCAAGGTGACCCCGCAGCGGAGAGACAGGGCGATCCCGGGCGTCAGAACAGGCCGGCAGCCATGCACACAGCGGCCACGGATCACTCACCAGATCTGGAACTTGAGCAGCGGCCCCACCGTATACTGCATCCTCAGCTTCTTGCTCGGTAGACCGTTCCCGTCCGCCGAGGCAGAGCTCAGGACAGCGGCCAGGACGCCGCTCACCAGCAGCAGCCATGGAACACACCGCACAGCCATCCTAGCCTCCGACTGCAGCGAGAGCCGGATACAGCCCTTTGTGACGTAAAGTAGCGTGCGTGCAGGAAGTGTAGGCGGCCATGACAAGTGAGGGCAGCGTGCCAGCACTACATCAACGCTGCGTGGGGCTTGGCTCTCCATACATAATACAATGTGACCGGATTTATTAATGTGCCATATAATAGGGGAGATTTATCAAGGCATTCCGGCTCAATTTGCACGAAAAACCATTTTTTTTGCTGCATTTACTATGTGTTTTAGACCGTTTCAGACGCTTCTGCACCTCATCCGACAAAGGGGGGGGGTGACGTCAGAGGAAAGGGGCATGGCTTAAATGCGACAGAAAATGTGACAGAATTTTGTCACAGTTTCTGGCGTAAAAGTAAACCAACTTAATAGTGGTACAAAGTTAGACTAGACCGTTTTAACCTGCAACAGATTTATCAACACTATGTCAAATTGTAAGACTGTCTAGTCTAACTTTACGTTGTCTAAGATTAAGACATTATTGATAAAAATGCCCCAATGTGTACACACCTTGTCTAACTACACTATTAGTCAATTACCATTGTTTGTGGCAACAATTGCGCTAACATTTTGGTTGCATATTTAGCCATGCCATGTCCATTAATCAAGAGGTGTCCAAAGTCTGTGTAAAACACATAGTAAATGTGGTGCAAAGCAGGCACGCCTGTATTGTGAATTGCATCACTTCTGGCACAATTGCTGTAGTGAATGTGCCCCAGGGCTTATCAGCAGGGTCAGATCATTTGGGAGTCCCATGATAGGGTGAAAATTGTAAGCAGAGTTGTAACTATAGCGGCTGTCAGGTACATTGCTCTGTCTGTAGGGACTTAGCAGTTGGTGGCCCTTTGCTCTCCAGCACTGCTATGTGGATGTATGGCGAATAATATATATGATAGATTATTTACACCCTTAATTATTACTAAGTGTGCCGCTGGTTTAGTTTCTTATCACGAGGTGTAGAGGCCTAACACATTTTGCTATTTGGCCCTATGAATTGCGAAAACTCTCAAGTAATGGAAATCATCAAATAGTGGTGAGATTAAATCAGTTTTCTCTTAGCTGTACATTCTTTTGTTTATGTCCAAAGTAAATAGGGGTGTGCAGATATCCGCTTACTGAGTACATTGGGGAAAGCTCCTGGCGTACACCTGACCACATCTATTGGGATTCATAGGGAGGCCAAGAGGAGAAGGTCCTCCCCCTGTCTACACTTCAAACCATCATCAGATGTAGCTGTCAGCACCTCCTCTACCCTGATGACACTCAGTTTTACACCTTGTCCCATGACATCAGCCCTGCACTACTACAAAGCACCATCAATTGACTCCAATCTGCCCATTCCTATTACTTTCACCTTAAAAACATGTCTAGAATCAGCTCCTTTCTCACAGTGAAAATCACAAAAATTCTTATTGTAGCCCATATCCTTTCCTGTCTTGATTACTATAACTCCCTGCTTATCGGTCTCCCTCTGTAAACTCTCCCCTCTCCAATCTGTACAGAATGCAGCAGCCAGGCTCGTCTTTCTTTCCAACCGCTATACTAATGCCTCTACCCTGCATCAGTCACTGCACTGGTTGCCCATTCAGTACAGAATATAGCATAAACTTATCATTCTCCCCTACATCTCCATCTAGCTTCCACCTGGGCTCTACATTCTTCTGACGAAATTCCTCCGTGATCCAAAACTCCCCCTTTTAGACTTTGCATGTGCTGCACCAGTTATCACAAATGTCCCATACAATCAGTTTCATTTACAACATACATAGCTTTATGCAGATTCTAAAAACAGATCTCCGTGGGTAGATTACACCATCCCTAATCAGTCTCCCTTCCTCTTAGGCTATGTTCCCACGGCTTATTCTGGGACGTATTTCAGCCCGTAATTCGCGCGCGAATTACGGGCTGAAATACGTCCCAGTCATTACGGTAATCCACAGTTCCCATAGAGAACTAGGGATTACGTCCCTGCTCACACAATACGACGAGCGGGGAGAGAAATGATGTCATTTATTCATGGCGTATACACGCCGTGGATAATGCATGTCTATGGGGCCAGCGAGCTGCCGGCCTCCCCGCCCCTGAACACACGCCCCTGAATACATCCCGCAATTAAGCCGTGTGAAGATAGCCTTACACCCACTCCTTCAGTTAGCTACATTCCTGACAAGCACTCATGCACTTCTCTGTACATAGAGATACTGTCTGGGTGACAAACTCATCCACTTATAAGAGTACTGCTGTATATTATGAAACATGGCTGCCCCATTGCTTAGACTAAGCACTTCTCACTTTTATTCCCACATAGATTGTAAGCTCCTAAAAACATGGCCTTCACATGTAAAGTGAACAAGGACAGATTTTTCTCTCATAAGATATTAATTTTTTTTTTTAACAAAATGTATTTTTTGCACTATTGGTTGATGGAAAGTTGTTTTAATATCAGAGGTACGCCTTAAAGTATATCTGCCATTTTTCTTACTGTTGCCTAATGGTTTGCCTTATGAGCATAGGTGTAACTTTAGGGGGGTACGGAGGGGACTGGTCCCCCCCCACTTTTTTCTGGGAGGGGGACGGTCCCCCCACTTTTTAGCCAATTCAATAAAAAAAATCCATATGAAAGCATGAGAATACTGTAAATGGGGAGAGCAGAGCACAGAGGAGGAAGAAGTTAACCCTTCGCCTCCTATATTTCTGTGCATCTTGGGGGGACAGAATAGGTAGCAGCCTTAAGTGTCAGTGGAGAGAGCAGCGCTGATTAGTAGAGCAGGGGTCAACAGGGGCTGCTTCACCAATCAGAACGATGCTCCCAGTCCAGCAAACTCTGTATCTGGGGCTGTATCTTTCCCTACCATTGTATACCACTTCCTATGCTCAGCCCTCATCAGAGAAGAAGGAAAGCTCTTGCTGATCGCCAACTGCACCAGCCCACCGGAGACAGATAAGGAGGGGACAAGGGTGCCAGGCGTTGTGTTTGCATGTGAGTAGGGTATGTACTGAATATGTGAGATGTGTATATAATGTACAGCCATGTGTCTAGCTATGTCACTTCCTCCCTGCACTTATGCGCCGGGGAAAATGAAAGTGAATGGCGCTGGTCCCGCAGCATTTTAGAAGTGTGGACAGGCTAGCGTGTACTTCTGAAATACCCGGCATATAGCAGAGTGCACAGTTCACCGCGCTATACGCCGTGTGAACATACTTTAAAGGTACATTCATGCAGAAGACATGAATGCTGATTCCGGGACGGATTCAGTGCTGGCTCTGCCTCAGAACCAGCGTCCAATTCGGCAGGAAACTGATTTACGTTCTACCCTATGTAAAATCGGTGTTGTTGTTTAGATGACACTGATTTTACTTGAGTATTTTTGGCGTCTACTGTCAGCGCCTACAAATAATTATTCAAGGTGTTTTATGCACTAAGGGATAGGAGGCAGAAATCTGCGTTGGGCAGCCTGGTTTGTTTGCTCTTTAGAATTCTGCGTTTGCAAGTGCTGAATTTCCAACAAGCAAACGACAGTCAGTGCTGAAAAACCGCCATGTGAACTCACCCTAGGTGTGTAATGTGTCTGTGTTCAATATATGTATATATACACACACAGTTTCTTGGGGTACTTTGTCTAATGTAGTTAGTCTCTGGGGTACAGTGTGTAATATAATCTCTGGGGTAAGGTGTAATATAATCTCTGTGGTACAGTGTGTAATGTAATCTCTGGGGTACAGTGTGTAATGTAGTAATCTCTGGGGTACTGTGTGTAATCTAATCTCTTGGGTACAGTGGGCAATGTAGTAATCTCTGGAGTACAGTGAGTAATGTAATCTCTGGGGTACAGTGAGTAAGGTAATCTCAGGTATGGTGTAATGTATTCTCTGGGGTATAGTGAGTAATGTAATCTCTTGGGTACAGTGAGTAATGTAATTTCTGGGGTACAGTGAGTAATGTAATCTCTGGGGTACAGTGAGTAATGTAATCTCAGGTATGGTGTAATGTAATCTCTGGGGTACAGTGAGTAATGTAATTTCTGGGGTACAGTGTGTAATGTAATCTCTGGGGTATGGTAAGTAATGTTATCTCTGGGGTACAGTGTGTAATGTAACATCTGGGGTATGGTTTAATGTAATCACTGGGGTACAGTAAGTAATGTAATGTCTGAGGAACAGTGAGTAATGTAATCTCTGGAGAACGGTGAGTAATGCAATCTCTGGGGTACAGAGAGTAATTTAATCTCTGGGGTACAGTATAATGTAATCTCTGGGGTAAAGTGAGTAATGTAATCTCTGGGGTACAATATAATGTAATCTATGGGTTATGATGTAATGTAATCTCTGGAGTACGGTGAGTAATGTGATTCATTTCTAGGGTTCAGTGTGTAATATAATTGGAGTAATAAACAGTGTAGTATATTTTGGAGTACAGTGAATTATATTATTTATTGAGTACAATGTGCAATTCATTTGTAAGGTGCAGTTAATAATGTAATTTTTATGTCTACCATGTGTAATATATTTCATTTCTGGGGTGCAGTGAGTGATGTCATTTCTGGTGTATGGAGTGCAATAAAATACATTTTGGGTTCTTTGATTTTCCCCCATTCTGTTGTGTGTGTATAACAAATTTAATGGAGTAGTGATTGCACAACATTTTTTATTTCCTTCTAGAGGGGGTAATATAGTCGGGGGCTGGTTCGGTTTCATTGCCAGGGCTGCTTTTTATTCCTAGTCCGGCTCTATACTTCAGTAATTAGAGAGCCACTCATAACCTTACGGACTGCACCAAAAGTGTTTGCCATAAGGACTCCGCCCGGACCCCTGGTGGAGCACACAGCAAAGGAAGGGAAGGTGAATGAAGGAGGGAGGGAGGGATAGGAAGATAGGGGATGAGAGGGAAAATTGGTCCCTCCCACTTTTTGAACCACAGTTACGCCCCTGCTTATGAGGACAGCGCGTACTTCTAAAACACCCGGCAGGTACGTGCCGCTATATGCTGCGTGAGCTCACCCTAGGAGTCTTGCTTACCATGCCCACAAACTGATTTTGTAGGTTGGGTAAACTTTCCCTTTTAGGCTATGTTCACACGGCTTAAAATGGGCCGTATTTCGGTCCGTTATTACTCGCCGAAGTGCGCAAATTACGGGCTGAAAACGGCCCATTCATTACGGTAATCCACAGTTCTCATAGAGAACTATGGATTACGTCTCCTCTCCCCGCTCGGCAAATACGCCGAGGGGGGAGAGAAGGGACATGTGAATTAGCAGCGGCGTATACGCGCCGCCGGTAATGCAAGTCTATGGGCCAGCGAGGTGCTGGCCCCCGCTCACTCCCCCGCTCCCGTCCACACGGCGTAATTGCGGGGCGTAATTACGTCCCGCAGTTAAGCCGTGTGAACATAGCCTTACGGTTTCCATAAACAGCAAATTGTGAATCACTGCATGTGGGCAGAGTAACGAAGAATATTTTGATGTGGGATATGGGCATGTAAAAATGCCTGTAAATTGTCCCATTCCTTTGAATGCATGATTGGACAAGGTGTCTGTTTTTAAGTTACCTGATGCGTTATGGGATATGTAAAAATATAAAAATGGGTGTTCAAGTGAATTATCTATGTGTTTTCCATGTGTATTCAGCAAGGAAATAGGAGATTGGACATGGACTAGTCCTACTGGATGGGGCTAAACTAACTTCCTTAAAATGGAATCAAATCTGTGCATTGAAACAAGTAAAATACAAAGCAGTAATCAGAGGTTGTTCCTTGGATTTCTGCTCCCTTTTACCCAGCATATTGTTTCCAAAAGATTATGGCCCTACTCAGAGATCCTGCTCCAAATCATGTAACCTAATATATCACAGCGCTTGGCTTCTCTAATTCACATCCTGCTCTCAGGACAGCAAAAACCACCTGACAGGTTCCCTTTAAGCCCATAACAACACTGAGCATAAACTTACATCCCATTGTTGCTGCGCGATCCTGCTACACAGGCGGTGGGTGCTGGCTGCTAATTGAAACTGACACCCAACAGTAACAGTATGGAATGGAGCCGGCTCCATCCCGTGCTGTTTAACCCCTTAGGCTATGTTCACACGGCTTAATTGCGGGACGCAATTACGCCCCGCAATTACGCCGTGTGGACGGGGGCGGGGCGGGAGCGGGGGACTGAGCAGGGGGCTGGCACTTCGCCGGCCCATAGACAATCACTGCTAGCGCCGCGTATACACCGCTAGAAAGTGACCTGTCAATTATCTCCCTGCCCGGCGCCTTCGCCGGGCGGGGAGAGTAGACGTAATCCATAGTTCTCTATGAGAACTGTGAATTACCGTAATGAATGGGCCGTTTTCGGCCCGTAATTGGCGCACTTCGGCGCGTAATTACGGACCGAAATACGGCCCATTTTAAACCGTGTGAACATGCCTTTAAACGCCGTGTCAAATACAGCTGCTGCATCTAGACCAGGGGTTCCCAAACTCCAGTCCTCACGCCCCACCAACAGGTCATGTTTTCTGGCTTTCCTTAGCAGTGCACAAGTGATTTAATTATGCTGCACAGGTGACAATTATTGTCTGTGCATTCTGTGGGATAGCCTGAAAACATGACCTGTTGGTGGGGCATGAGGACTGGAGTTTGGGAACCCCTGGTCTAGATGAATAAGCGCACCGTTCCTCACTCTGATTGGGGCCCCCGCTGCGAGATCACGGGGCCCCAATCAGTTTACATGGCAGCTGGAAAGCTTAAATCGCTGTAATGTTTCTTGTTTTACTACTTCCTGCCCCAGGCAGGGAAGTAGTAAAACCGCCATGCAGTGATGTAACTAGAGAAGTCTGGGCCCCATAGCAAATTTTTGGATGCCCAGACCACAAACATATACTGGGACCTCTTCAGGGGCGTAACTACCGGGGTAGCAGACGTAGCAGCTGCCACGGGGCCCAATCCCCCTAGGGCCCTCGTGGCAGCTGCTACCACGTCAGCTACCCCAGTAATTCTGCTCCTGCGCCCTCCTGGAACTGGAATGTTTACTGCCGGCTGAGCTGAAGGCTCGGCGCATCCTGACTCTGAACGCCTGGGCCCCCTTGGGCCGAGCATTCAAAGGCAGGACTGCCCTGTATTAGCAGAGCGAAGCACTCCCTGGGGGCCCGGCCCGGCCATGTGACTGTATGTATAGATGTGTGTGTGTCTGTAATGTGTGTCTATATGGATGTGATTGTATGTATAGATGTGTGTGTAATTTGTGTATAAATATATATCTATGTGTAGATGTGTGTATGTATATATGTGTGTCTTGGTGTCTGTGATATGTGTGTATGTAATATCTAAGTGACCAGCATTCAGTGCAGGGAGAAGAGGGTGAAGTTCACACAATAAAAACATGAAGTAATATCTGTGTATATATATAAAAAAGACGATTGCGCTCTGTTCGCTGTATAAGGTGCCAACTTAATCACAAGCAGTCCCCAAATATTCAAATTCCAAAATATGCAACCCCCATGCAAATAGTATAAAACAGTATAAAACACACCTGTAATAGTGCAACCACTTCCCCAGAGATTCTCACTGGATGCTCACATCAGCCAGGAACCTCGCACTAATCCAGGTTTCTGTCCACTTCAATCTTCAGTTGGTGGATTTGTCAGAAATAATATATAAAAACATACAAACAGTGTGGTGTGTTCACCGCTAATACGCTCCGGCCGGCAGCGTGCGGGATCCACACATACAGGCTAACAGACTAGAGTGACGTCACTAAGGCTGTAGCTAACGAAAGCCGAGCAGGCATACAAGACCTACGCGTTTCAGAGAATAACGATCTCCTTCATCAGGGTATAATGCCTGGCTTAGTCTGGGCCTTATATCTGTTCCACACCCTGTTTGTTACAGATGATGTTACTTAAAAGACAATCAAGAATACATTTCCCTAACCTTTAATATATTCTACCTCATAAAACAAAAATAATAAATACAATAAATAATGTAATAAATAATGTAATAATTGTATTTATGATTTTTGTTTTATGAGGTAGAATATATTAAAGGTTAGGGAAATGTATTCTTGATTGTCTTTTAAGTAACATCATCTGTAACAAACAGGGTGTGGAACAGATATAAGGCCCAGACTAAGCCAGGCATTATACCCTGATGAAGGAGATCGTTATTCTCTGAAACGCGTAGGTCTTGTATGCCTGCTCGGCTTTCGTTAGCTGCAGCCTTAGTGACGTCACTCTAGTCTGTTAGCCTGTATGTGTGGATCCCGCACGCTGCCGGCCGGAGCGTATTAGCGGTGAACACACCACACTGTTTGTATGTTTTTATATATTATTTCTGACAAATCCACCAACTGAAGATTGAAGTGGACAGAAACCTGGATTAGTGCGAGGTTCCTGGCTGATGTGAGCATCCAGTGAGAATCTCTGGGGAAGTGGTTGCACTATTACAGGTGTGTTTTACACTGTTTTATACTATTTGCATGGGGGTTGCATATTTTGGAATTTGAATATTTGGGGACTGCTTGTGATTAAGTTGGCACCTTATACAGCGAACAGAGCGCGATCGTCTTTTTTATATATATACACTTTTTATTTCTATTAGAGGATTGCAGCAGGAGATTTCCTCTGACGATCTTTGTGCAGCTTGTTCCCTGAAACACCTGGCGCTTGTATCTAAAGTAGTAGTTAGTTTTATGAAGTAATATCTATTGTGTAAACAAAGAATCACGGTCCACTAATATCAGCGTGTGAGTGATGTGTGCAAGATGTGTCTGGCGTGTGAGTGACGTGTGCGGGATGTGTCTGGCGTGTGAGTAGTGTGTGCGGGATGTGTCTGGCGTGTGAGTGACGTATGCGGGATGTGTCTGCCATGTGAGTGGCGTATGCGGGATGTGTCTGGGGTGTGAGTGGCGTATGCGGGATGTGTCTGGCGTGTGTTTGACATGTGCGGGATGTGCCTGGCGTGTGTGGGATGTGTCTGGTGCGTGAGTGGCGTGTGTGCGGGATGTGTCTGGCGCGTGAGTAGTGTGTGCGGGATGTGTCTGGCGTGTACAGGATGTGTCTGGTGTACACTATTTTTATATATATATTTTTTTACGGACGGGGAGGCATTGAAAAGTTTGATATGGGGCCCTGCCTTTTCTAATTACGCCACTGGACTTCTTAATTCATGCAGTTACTCGATAATACAAGGAGTGAATACCTCACCATACATATCACCATCATGCTGCTACCAAATAAGTCCCATTATACTAAGACCAACATTACATATAGTTCAGCAACAAGAAAAAGATGAGGGCCAGCGTGGATGCAAGTAAAATTTGCTGCTTTATTTCTTGTACATGTAGCAGAGGGTACACAGAAAACACCTACGCGTTTCGGGCTATGTATCGAGCCCTTGCTCACCGTGAGCAAGGGCTCGATACATAGCCCGAAACGCGTAGGTGTTTTCTGTGTACCCTCTGCTACATGTACAAGAAATAAAGCAGCAAATTTTACTTGCATCCACGCTGGCCCTCATCTTTTTCTTGTTGCTGAACTATTGGAGGCTCTTTGCCGGGAGCTAGAGGATCGGGCGTTACTGAGGTGCTAGCTGCATCTAACCAGGAAGGAACAGGTGCGAATCCAAAGACCATTAGGTGGTGAGTTGTGCTTCTAGCTTTTGCTACTTTTTGTTTTTGTTGTTCAACATTACATATAACATTATTACATAGGAATCTGATTATACCACGAGAACACAACCACAAATTACCACCAAATAGTGACTGAATAACACCCCTATCACTGAATAAAGATCAGTGTACAAAGACCTATATTACCACCATATAGTGAACATATAGTGGTAGATACCAGTGTACACAGACTCTGCAGACTGTATGTAACCACCATACGGTGAACATATAGTGGTAGATACCAGTGTACACAGACTCTGCTGACATATAAGTGATAACAGTGCAATTACATCTTGTGACTCACAGGTGACATTTCTGTGATGAATTGTTCATGTTCCTTTTTCTTTTGTACCCAGCACTTCTCCCAGACACCACTCGCCTCTGCAGATTAGGACACAAGTATCTTAGAATCCCCAATTTTCCAGCACCTCCCTCACTGTCCCCCACCTCTGTATGCATGCAGGCAGGGTATAGGGCCCAAATACTAGTAGATAGGCAGGTAGGGTATAGGGGCCCTTTTAGGCAGGCAGGGTATAGGGCCCATATAGGTAGGCAAGTAGGGTATACTGGCCTTAAAGGCATGCAGAGTATAGGGCCCACAGTGGTAGGCAGGGTTTAGGTAGGCAATAGGGGCCCAAATACGTAGGCAGGCAGGGTTTAGGTAGGGTATAGGGGGCCTTATAGGTAGGCAGGCAGGATTTAGGGGCCCATATAGGCAGGTAGGGTTTAGATAGCGTATAGAGGCCCATATAGAAAAGCAGGAAATGTATAGGGGCCCATATAGGTAGGCAGGCAGGGTATAAGGTCCATATAGGCAGGCAAACAGGGTCTAGGGCCCATATATGTAGGTAGGCAGGGTATAGGCCCCATATAGGTGGGCAGGCAGGGTATAGGGACAATGTAGGTAGGCAGGCAAGGTATAGGGGCCCATATAGGCATGCAGGCAGGGTATAGGGCCCAAATACTAGTAGGTAGGCAGGAAGGGTATAGAGGCCCTTTTAGGCAGGCAGGGTATAGGTCCCATATAGGTAGGCAAGTAGGGTATAGTGGTTCTTATAGACAGGCTGGGTTTAGGCTTCATTGGTGAGGAAAAAAAAGATATAACTTACCTCTCTCCAGGATCTCCCAACGTGAGGAGCACCAGGCCAGTCTCTGTTGCTCGGCGTGGGCGGCGTGATGATATGATGTCATCGCGTTGCCCACGTTAGCACAGTGGGCTGGCGCATGTTAGGCCTTGCCGCCATCTTTATACACCTTTAGTATTATTTATACAATACAAAAGGGTGTACACATGATTGCGCCCCTAGTGATCAAGCATCCTAGAAGGACTCAAAGTACAAATGAAAAAAAAAAAAAGTTTAAAAGTGTAAAAAAATATAAATATATATTAAAATATAAAATCACCCCCCTTTTGCCATTTTACAAAAATAAATAATAAAATAATTACACATAATTGATATTGTCACGCCCAGAAAAGTCTGAGCTATTAAAATATAACATAAATTATTCCGTATGCTGTACACCGTAGAAGAAAAAAATTTCTAAGAGGCAAAATTGCGGGATTTTTTTGTCATTTAAGGTCCTCTAAAATTTGGATTAAAAGTGATCAAAAAAGTTGTATATATCCCAAAATGGTACCAATAAAAAGTACACTTCAGCTCGCAAAAAATGCCCCTTACTCAGGTCCATAGGTGGAAGTGCAAAAAAGTTATTGGTTGCAGAATGTGGCACTGTGGCACAAATTAAAAAAATAGAAAATGTTTCGGTTATTTTTATGGGACTGTACCATAACGAAAACCCTATGTATTTGGTGTTGCTGGAATTGTATCAACCTGCAGAATATAGACAACACATCAGTTCTACCACAGAGGGAACACCATAAAAAATACCTCGCAAACATAGCACAAGTACCTTTCTTTTCACATTTAACCCACTTTTTTGCAGTTTCCCAGTATATTCTGTAGTACGGTGAATGACACCATTAGAAAGTACATATTGTACTTTAAAATAATTTGGAAGGCGGCGAGGAAAAAAATAACGTGTCAAACCCACCAAAAAAAAGAAAAAAATGCAAGATCCTTAAAGGGTTAAATAGTCCATATCAACCCGTCTGACTCTAAGCTTTCATTATTGACCCACATCTTCTTCTTGGTTGCAAAGAGGTGCCTCCTGAAGAGGTGGCTAGACCAGGATGTCCCCTCTATGGAAATGGTGGTAGCATCGGTCAAACAATTTATTACTTTGGATAAAAAGGAGGTGGAGAACAATAAAGAACAACGAGTTGCAGGGTTTTTCCGAAAATGGAGGGTTTTTTATTGAAAAATTCTTAACACTTCGGGCAATAAGAAATCTTGTGCTTCCTTTTAAAGATACGAAGTGGTACCAACTTAAAGCCTTGGCAGATGATCTAGGCCCACTTAAGGTGGATTGATAGTAAGGGCAGTAGAATGGATATAGTACTCTTGGAGGCGACCGAGACCAATAAGTTATGTGTGATTCCGACACATTAGCTTGGATGTTGAGACAGGAGGTGCATACGGGGTGGGCGGGATGTTTATAGCTGGGGCATAGTATGTACAACGGACACCGATGTCCGTTTATCTAGTATTTATTTCCTACTGTCAGTTTCTCCGGTGTCAATAAAATTATTATAAAAAAAAAAAAAGGGTTAAATAGGAACTATATAAGTCCATATGGAGTTTGCTCCCTCTAGTGGGGGCTGTGGGAATTTTCATTTTTAAAGTGTAGTTTGGGGTTTTCTACATAAGTCAGCAGTATAGTCTGGTCCTGCAACTTCCTCAAGATACAACATTTTCTACCTACAATGTTCTTTCCTAGGACATTGTATGTTAAGTGTGGTTCAAAGATTCAATGTCCCAGACACTGATCGGGCCATGAACGTTTTACCTGTAAAACTCGTAATTAATGCAGTGATTGATGGTCCAGTTGCTCCTCTCTACAGTACAGTGTGATGCTTTATGTACCAGGATGAGCGGCTTTTTAGGGCTTTAGGTGATGGCGGATACTTTTCTTTTTTTCTGGTATGATGTGTAAAAAGTACAGGATTTACTTTCTCTGGATTAGTTATCTGCATAACTTTCTTTCATTTTGCATTATGTTGGGGGTCACATATTGGGGACTTTGAGCCAATCAGCAGTTTTTCATAGAGTTATAGTCTCAGCATAAAATGAACTTCTGAACTTCTCAGGACCAGTTAATATTGTACGTTGAGGAACCAATGTAAGGAAACATATATTGATCATGGAATTGCATCTTTTTCCTTGCCTCTCAGCAGAGGCCTTAGTTCCTAGTTGTATATATATCTCACACAGTCAGCAGGAGTGGTCTGCGAACCCAAACTAGGCGTTCAGGGCATCCACGTGTGGCATATAGTTCCGCAAGTGAACTTCAGATACATACACACCAATAGCGATGTCTTGATTTCTGCCAATTAGATGAATGGGACAGGCACAACATTTTCGAGAGAGAGAGATGCAGTGTTTCCCATGCTGTAACAGCAAGGGGTTGAGCACGGCACTAGCTTTACACTACAAAGAGCTAGCACATTCGATGGGTATGGAAAGAGCAAACATGCATTTCTAAAAGGCAGAGGGATGGGAAAAATACCCAAAAAACAGGTTAAGCCACTTTCAGGTAGCCATAATATGAAGCAATAGATTTAGTAGCAACAACAAGATCTGAAATACAGCACAGGAAACCTGTCTCAGGAAAAGTATTGCCGGCTTTGTTCTGACAATGTGATCCTCTTGTTGGCAGAAAAAAATGGCAGCTTCTTTACAGGGTATGTCTAGGCTTAATTTGCAATGTACAAATAGGACACATTTCACTACAAGATTCATGGAAGGATCTGAGGCTGTGCAGTTTCAATGGCCGCAGGTGCACATGAGGATTAGCCCCATGTAATTAAAATAAACCACAGTAATTAGTAGTTTTGATAGTATGTAGATTGGGATGTGAAACCCCTGTTTATATGCATGGAACGTGAAATAGATGCCGAAATCCACATCACATCCACAACATGTGAATATACCGTCTGACCATTGGCAATCTGCTCCCATAGCAAACAGATTGACCAGATTTCAACAACATTTTTCACTTGCTTTCAAAGAAGTAGAAGAGATCAACTGTTCATCAGACCTGACTGTGCCTGAGGTAATTCCTTTGTAACCTGAAATTGTTAGAGATGTTGCCCCTGTGGTCACCACTTTGCCCCCAACCCAAGTTAGTGTAGAGAGGCCATTCTCTAGCCTGGAAATAATGAGATCAGATTTCAAGGTGTCTGACGGTAGCAGGATGTTACTATTTCTCAGAACAAATTCAGAGACTTCACAAATGTTTTTCATTTACAATATCTAATAAATATATTTCACACCGATAAGCAAAAGGGTAACAATGTTTTGAACTTTTGACTTTCAGGCTCCATATTTCATCATCCACTACAGTTTTGAACGTGAGACTCCCATCATTTTCTAAATATCATCTTGGCTATCACATACTTAACTTTGACCTGCAGCTATTTAACATGTGCTTAGTTTTGCAGATTCTTGTCATGTAACTGCATTGTTACTGTTTTGCTCCTGGTGGTGGGACAATCTTTTTCTTCTTGTGTACTACAAATTACAACCTGTTCTCACATTCCCTAATAGCTCAGTGTGTCATTAGGCTGATTCCCAAGCAAAAGGTCACTGGTTCAAGCAGCCATGAAGAAGATTTCCCAAGAAAAAAGCAACATCATCCAGCTCAATGATAGCGTCTCTAGGCCAAGAAAATTGCCAAACTGCATCATGTGAGGCCACGACAGCTGGAAGGATATGAAATGAAGTCCATTCATCCATTCAAAAGTCAAGAGGTGAATGTGCAGGCAAAATATCAGAGTCAGCAAGTCGCTCATCACAAGGTCTATCAGTTCTAACACGACAGACACATCAGTGGAGGCGGCTCGTATGCTTCCTCATAGTGAGATCACAGACGTCCATGCAAGCACCGGGCAACACACATTACACAAGTCTGGAATGATGGCCCAAAACAAGGTGAAGAAGCCTCAAATTCAATCTCAACATACTAAGCGTTGGCTCGAGTTTAAAAAAAAAAAAAAAAATGAAAGATTGGAAACGGGGGATTTGGAGCGATGAGATGAAAGTCAATAGACCCGACTATGATGGGAACAATGGGTTTGGAAGAATCAAGTGAAAAGGGGGCGAACGGATCGAGAAATTGAAGAAACTGTCAAGTTCAGTGGAGGAAGCCTGATGATATGGGAATGTTTCACAGCCAAAGATGTTGGATACTTGACCAGGACCAGTATTGATTTCAATGCTGAGCTATATGTGAGTATCCTACAAGATGAGTTACCGTATATACTTGAGTATAAGCCGAGGTTTTTAGCCCAAAATATGAGCTGAAAAGCCGTCCTCAGCTTATACTCTTATACGCTGCGATGGCCCAAGCACCGGCACGGACACTTCACCTGTACATGATTCCTCTGGGAATGCAAACAGCTGAAGTACAAGTTAGCTGACAGTGTCCGGACGCTGCTGCGATCTGTGCAGCTGTATGCGACTCCTGGGAGCGCATGCAGCCGAAGATTCTATTGCAGAGCAGAGAGCGAGCGCTCCCTGCTCTGCAATAGAACTGCGGAAGGCCGCAAGCAGACATGTGGCCCCCTCCGGAGTCTTCGGCACAGGCAGCGCGCGATGTCATCACGCTGCCTGCACGGCCTGATGACATCACACCGCCTGTGCCAGAAGACAGAGAGCCCGGGAGTCGGAGCAGCGAGGGAGTGAGGTAAGTGCTTGTATTTTTTTTTTAAACAGCATTGCCTATACGGACATATACCTGCCTATAACCTCCCTATGAGGGAACATATATTTGCCTATAACCTGCCTATAGGGACATATACCCGCCTATCAGGGGCGTAACTACCAGGGTAGCAGGGGTAGCAGTTGCACCGGGGCCCGTGCGGTTAGGGAGGCCCGCGCCCCGGGGCAGCTGCTACTGCATCCACTACCCCGGTAATGCCGCTTCTGGGCCCGCTGGCAGTGAACTAAATAGTTCACTGCGGCGGGCTGGGAGCTGAGGGGCCCGGCGCATGCTGCCTCTGAACGCCCGGGCCCTCCGGCCCGAGCCTTCAGAGGCAGCGCTTCCATAGCGATAGCAGAACGGAGCGCCGATCGCTCCGCTCTGCTACTTCCCCTGCCGGCGCTCTGTGACCACGTGGGCGCGCGCGGTGACGTCACATCACCGCGCCGCCCACGCTGAGCACAGAGGCTGCAGAGAGGCTGCAGCGCGGCGCATCGGGGGAGCGTGGACCGAGGTGAGTAAACTGTTTCTTAATTTACCTACCCCTAAGCCTGCCTGTTTACCCCATTAGCCTGCCTGTATACCCCATAGCCTGCCGTATACCCCCTAAGCCGCCTGTATACCCCCTAAGCCTGCCGTATACCCCCTAAGCCGCCTGTATACCCCCTAAGCCTGCCGTATACCCCCTAAGCCGCCTGTATACCCCCTAAGCCGGCCGTATACCCCCTAAGCCGCCTGTATACCCCTAAGCCTGCCGTATACCCAATAAGCCTGCCGTATACCCCCTAAGCTGCCTGTTTACCCCTAAGCCGGCCGTTATACCACCTAAGCCTGCCGTATACCCCCTAAGTCTGCCGTATACCCGCTAATCCTGCCGTATACTCCTAAGCCTGCCGTATACTCCTAAGCCTGCTGTATACCCCCTAAGCCTGCCTGTATACCCCCTAAGCTTGTCTGTATACCCCCTAGCTTGCCTGTATACCCCCCTAAGCCTGCCTGTATACCCCCTAGCTTGCCTTTATAGCCCCCTAGCCTGCCTAGATATCCCCAGCCTGCCTGCATAGCCTCTAAAGGCTGCCTACATAGCTCTAAGTCTGCCTGAATATCCCTATAGCTACCGTGAAGCCTGTCTGCCTATATAGGCCCCTAAAGCTTGCCTATCTATATGGCCCCTATAGCCCACCTAACCCCTGTCTACTTGTATGGCTCCCTATAGCTACCTAAACCTAAACCTTGCCTATTTGGGGCCCATATATCCTATCTAAACCCTTCCTGCCTAAATGGACCCCATATAGCCAGGGGGGCAGGTGCTGGAAAAGTCAGGATTCTAAGATATTTGTGTCTAAATCGACAGGGACAAGTGGTCGGGAGATGTCATCATGATGGCGGACTGGACCAGATGCAGAACAAAGGGGAAAGTTAACGACTCAGAGAGACGTTGCCGGCGAGTCACACAATGTAACTGCACTGTAATCACTTATATGTCTACAGAGCCTGTGTACACTGATGTCTACTACTATATGGTCACTGTGTGGTGGTAATATACAGTCTACAGAGCCTGTGTACACTAGTATATACCGCAATATGGTCACTATATGGCGGTACTATTGGTCTTTGTGTACTGATCAGTAATAGTGTAGGGGTATTATTCAGGCACTACGTGTAATTTGTGGTCATGTTCTGGCAGTATAATCCGGTCCATATGTAGTAGTGTTATTGGTAATGTTGGTTTTGGTATAGTGGATTTGTTTGGTAGCAATATAATAGTGAGATGTAGGGTGAGGTATTTACCCCTTGTATTATCTATATTATCTAACAACATGTCCTGGTACATGGTCTCGGTCCGGGTGGTGGGCCTGGGGGGGGTGGGGATGGTAGGGGGCCCCATCCAAAAGTTTGCTTAGGGGCCCTGGCTTCTCTAGTTACGCCCCTGCCACCTATAACCTGCCTATACCTGCCTATAGTGACATATACCTGCCTATAACCTGCCTATAGGGACATATACCTGCCTATGAGAGGACATAACCCAATCGAACACTTGTGGGTAGAGTTGAAGAAAAAGCTGGTGTCGTACCCAAGTCCAGTCTGCACCAACAGTGGGAACGTGTAAAAGAGACCGGGGATCATATTTTGGTTAAGACCTGCTTGAATCTGATCCAGAGCCCAGAAGGATTCGGGCAGTATTGAAAGCCAAAGGTGGATTTAGCAAATACTAACAAAATAATAAAAATTAAACATTTTGATTTTTAGGTGCAAAAGAGTAACAATGCAGTAACATGACAAGAATCTGCAGAAGTAAGCAGATGCTAAATACTTGCAAGTGAAATTTATGTATAAGATAGTTAAGATGATTGTCTATAAAAGGATGTTAGCCTCATGTACAAAGCTGTAGTGGATGGTGAGATATGGGGCCTGAAAGTCAAAAGATCAAAACATTGTTACCATTTTGCTTGTCAATGTATGTTCTACCTAAATAGCTTGATTATTGTATCATAAGGTGATAAAAAGTCTGATGTTACCATTTCACTACATTAAAGTTATCACTTAAACATGCGCCATGTACAGTGAGTACGGAAAGTATTCAGACCCCTTCAAATTTTTCACTATTTTTTTCGTTGTAGCCATTTGGCAAGATACAAAAAGTTCATTATTTTGCTGATTAATGTACACTCTGCACCCCTCCCCCCATCTTGAAAAAACAAAACAAAAAACAGTCAAGCATGGGCACAGAGTTGTTCTGAAGCCACTGCTTTGTTATTTTAGCTGGGTGCTTAGGGTCTTTGTCTTGTTGGAAGAAGAACCTTCGGCCCAGTCTGAGGTCCAGAGCGTTTGGAAGAGGTTTTCATCCAGGATATCTCTGTACTTGGCCACATTCATCTTTCCTTCCATTACAACCAGTCGTCCTGTCCCTGCAGCTGAAAAACACCCCCATAGCATGATACTGCCACCACCATGTGTCACTGTTGGGATTGTATTGGGCAGGTGATGAGCAGGGCCTGGTTTTCGCCACAAATAACGCTTAGAATTAACACCAAAAACCTCAATCTTCGTCTCATCAGACCAGAGAATCTTATTTCTCATAGTCTGCGGGTCCTTCATGTGTTTTTTTGCAAACTGTATGCCTTTTCATATGTCTTGCATGAGGAGAGGCTTTCCGTTGGCACACTCTGCTATAAAGCCCCGACTGGTGGAGGCTGCAGTGATAGTTGACTTCATGGAAGTTTCTCCCATTTACCTACTGCATTTCTGGAGCTCAGCCACAGTGATCTTGGGGTTCTTCTTTACCTCTAAAAATTTAAAGGGGTCTGAATACTTTCCGTACCCACTGTATAAGGGAGTGGAAGTCAGAGTCAGGAGTCGGAGTTAGGGAAATTGAGGAGTCCGAGCTTTGGTTTACCAACTCCACAGCCCTGGCAAATATGGTAAAATAAAAAAAAACATATACTGTAATGTATAATTATTTTTACTTGGAAAAAAAAGCAGACCACGTCTTCCATATGTTAAAATTAGATGTATATTTTAGATTAAATATACGATTAATTTTAACAACTGGAGGACGCAGGGCGCTGCGCTTTTTCAAATGAATTTTTTTTTATAAGTTACAGTATACACTTTTTTAAGATCGATGTTAACGAAAAACGTATCCTAGTGCATGTGCTCATGTTGTAAACGTACACGTTTGTATATGTGATAAATATAAACAAAGCTACCCAATCAAATTGAAGGGCAAAACGGGTGACAGCCAATAGGAAAGCTAGTTTAAAAAGATAAAAAAAAAAACGGATGTCAAACATCTGCTCCAAACAGAGCACGTTTGGCATACTTTTAACATATATGTTATACCAAACATGTTTTGATGTAAGGTCAAACGCAGTGTGCACTAAGCCTTATAGTGTGTCCAGGACCTAAAGGACTCTGACTGTAGTGAGAACAGAGCCTTATCAAATTGTGCTCATAGCAGAACTCTATGAACAACCAACCATTCAAGAAATGGTAAAATTGTAGTCCAGTAATATGCATAAAAGTGAAATCATTAGTTGTCTATCAATTACTGTATTAATTACTACTAACAACGTGTAAGAGCTGGTGACCTGGAGCAGAGCTTGGTTTGCTTTACAGACAATAAGGGTACTTTCACACGGTGCGTTTATTGATGCGTTTTTTCTTTTCCAGAAATTTATAGCATTAATTACTGTGCATTTCTGCAAAAAAAACGCACAAGAAAACGCATTAAAAAATGCACCAAAAAAACGCAGCGTGTGAAAAGTTTCTGAGACACAGCTGCCTAAAGCTTTGCATTTTACCCAAATCTATTGTTCACAGGGATGGCAGCAGTCATAGTTGAGACTGGACCCTTGAGCTAGGGGTCACAGACCCCCTCGCCACACGCTGTATTGCTCGGTCTATGTACAGCACTCACAGCCGCCGCCTAGAGGGGGCTCAATCTACTTAACTACCTACTAGAATTGGCCCTATATTGAAGGCAGACTTTACATACTTTACCTAGACTTTGCCTACTTATCCGACTAATGTTTAAGATCTAACCTACCTAAAAGAAGTGTCTTCCTATCTGCCTGTCTAATTTGGGACAGCTGTCTACTGTAAGTACTATATGGAGTGTGTTCCTCCCTACTGGTGGCACAAATAGGGGACTAATAATCTGTTTGGAGTCTAAGGCCATGTTCACACGGCTTAAAATGGGCCGTATTTCGGTCCGTAATTACGCGCCGAAGTGCTCCAATTACGGGCTGAAAACGGCCCATTCATTACGGTAATTCACAGTTCTCATAGAGAACTATGGATTACGTCTCCTCAGCCCGCCTGGCGGGGAGATAATTGACATGTCACTTTCTAGCGCGTATACGCGCCGCTAGCAGTGATTGTCTATGGGCCGGCGAAGTGCCGGCCCCTCGCTCCCGCCCCCGTCCACACGGCGTAATTACGCCCTGCAAATACACCGTGTGAACATAGCCTAACACTTTTGAGTGGTAAATTCTGCAGGGATTCATGGCCGGGAGAAGTCATCATGGCAGTCTGGACCAGATGGAGAAAGAAAAGGGAAAGAGAACGACTCATCAGATGTCATCTGTGAGTCACTCACTATCCGACATGAAATCCAAATAAACCTTAATAAATAAAATTATTTATATTTGACAAATTCCAGAATAATGAGAGAGAATATTTTAAGGCATTTTTATTGCTTTCTGCAAAGTTAAAAGTTTGCATACAATAGGGTTACTATGCCTTTAAACAATTTGGGACAGCCCATCTGTTGATTTCATGTTTGTGGAAGCTTGGTTTATTGGCAACATCTGAGTTAGGCTATGTTCACACGGCTTAATTGCGGGACGTAATTACGCCCCGCAATTACGCCGTGTGGACGGGGGCGGGGCGGGAGCGGGGGAGTAAGCAGGGGGCCGGCACTTCGCCCGGCCCATTTTACTATCACTGCTAGCGGCGCGTATACGCGCTAGAAAGTGACAGGTGAATTATCTCCCCGCCCCGGCGGATTCGCCGGGCGGGGAGAGGAGACGTAATCCATAGTTCTCTATGAGAAACTGTGGATTACCGTAATGAATGGGCAGTTTTCGGCCCGTAATTGCGCACTTTGGCGCGTAATTACGGACCGAAATACGGCCCATTTTAAGCCGTGTGAACACGGCCTTAGAGACACACCTGTGGATGTATTTTATCGCACACCAGAAACACACTGCTTCTGTGTGTAACATCATGGGAAAGTCTAAAGAAATCAGCCAAGATATCAGGAAGAGAACTATGGACTTGCACAAGTCTGTATCATCCTTGGGTGCAGTTTCCAGATACCTGAAAGTGCCTTGTTCATCTGTACAAACAAATATACTCAAGTGCAAACAAGATGGGAATGTCCAGCCATCATACCGCTCAGGAAGGAGATGGGTTCTGTGTCTCAGAGATGAACATGGTTTAGTCCAGGCATCCTCAAACTGCATCCCTCCAGCTGTTGGGAAGCTACAACTCCCATCATTCCCACTGTTAATGATTCTATAAATGCATGATGAGGGTTGTAGTTTCCCAACAGGGCCGCAGTTTGAGGATGCCTGCTTTAATCTGACGTGCATATCAAACCAAGAACAAAAGCAAAAGACCTTCTGAAGATGCTGGAGGAAGCTGGTATGATTGTGTCATTATCCACAGTGAAACAAGTACTGTATCAACATGGGCTGAAAGGTAACTCTGCTAGGAAGAAGCCATTACTCCAAAAGAAACATATAAAAGCCAGACTAATGTTTGCACATGCACGCAGGAACAAAGACCTACATTTTTGAAGACCTGTCTAGCGGTCTAACAAAACTAAAATTGAACTGTTTGGCCATAATAACCATCATTACATTTGGAGGAAAAAGGGAGAAGCTTGGAAGTCTAAGAACACCATCCCAACTGTGAAACATGGGAGTGGCAGCGTGTTGTGGAGTTGTTTTGCTGCAGTGCACTTTACAAACTAGATGGCATCATGAGGAAAGAACTTTATGTGGCAATACTGAAGCAACATCTCAAGACATCAGCCAGGAATTTAAAGCTTGGGCGGAAATGGGTCTTCCAAATGGACAATGACCTGAAGCATACTGCCAAACTGGCTAAAAAGTGGCTTAAAGGGAATCTGTCGCCAATTTTTTATTTTACTTATTAAATCAAGACCCTGATCCATATTCTTTTCCTTTCAGTCGTTTTTATTTCCTGATTGTAGATTTCTCTATTTGGCCGTCTATATATGATTGTAGGGAAGACATTCTTGCTTGCACTGCTTTAACAGCAGTCAGAGATACTTTACAGCAGCTTCATGCACATAGGATTTTTAAGACATATTCTGTCCCATAGACTTGTATAGGAGTTTTCTAGTCATGCTGTGTGACCTAGGAAGAAATCACTCTGCAGGGAGAAGGGGGGGGGTGAGAGCTGTGACATCTCCTCTTGTGACTGGTGGACTCTGTGTTATCTGTACACAATGGTGTCTCCTTTCAGTTTGACCCTGCTTTCACTGATAATAAGCAGACTGCTGAAAATATCCCTCTACAGAACAGGAAGTGTCAGACAATTATTAGGCTTAGTGGCCAAAGTGAAAACTGCGGGACTTAAGAATTATTAAAAAAATATTGAAAGTGATATGGAAAATTAAAAAAAACAACCAAAAATTCTTAAAAAATTGTGTTGAACATAAAAATGTGAGTTAAACAATAAGTCATTTTTTGATGACACATTCCCTTTAAGGATAACCAAGTCAATGTTATGGAGTGGCCATCACAAAGCTCTGATCTCAATCCTATTGAAAATTTATGGGCAAAGCTGAAAAGGCAGATGTGAGCAAGGTCACCTACAAACATGGCTCAGTTACACCAGTTCTGGAGGAATGGACCAAAATTCCTACCAACTATTGTGAGAAACTTGTGGAAGGATATCAAAAACATTTGAGCCAAGTCATACAGGTTAAGGGCAATGCTACCAAATACTAATGAAATGTATGTTAACTTTTGACTTTGCAGAAAGTAATAAAAATGCTTCAAAAATTCTCTCTCTCATTTTTCTGGCATTTGGCAAATATAAATAATTGTGGTAATCCTAATTGACCTAAAACAGGTAAGGTTTATTCTGATTTCATGTCAGTGAGAAAAACTTGTGTATGTGTCTTTTTATATAGTATATGTAAACTTCTGGTTTCAATTGTAGTTCATTAAAAGGAGAGACGTGGCTGACCCTGAAGGGCATCAATAAATGTGGGCATAATATTTGCACTGTATGCAAGTACGTACAAACATCTGATTTGTTTACTGGTCTTCGTAAAGGCAATATTTAACAGGTAAAATCGTATATCAATTGTAATATCAAATATGTGGTATACCTGATAAGTTGTAAGGAGTGTAATGTTCAGTATGTAAGGCAGGGCTGTGGAGTCGGCAAGCCGAAGCCCCGACTCAGACTCCTCAATTTCCCAAACCTCCAACTCCTGACTCCCTCATACATGGCGCATGTTTAAGTGATAACTTTACTGTAGTAAAATGGTAACATCCGACTGTTTTCACCTTATGATACAATAATCAAGCTATTTAGGTAGAAAAGACACCGAAAAAGCAAAAGGGTAACAATTTTTTGATCTTTTAAACCCACTTGGGGGTTTAGAATTTGAAGAAAAAGCTGTATTTGTATCCAAGTCCAGTCTGCACCTACTTTGGGGAATGTGTTAAACGAGACCTGGGATCAATTTTTGGTCAAGATATGCTTGAATCTGATCCAGAGCCCAGAAGGATTCAGGCAGAGCTGAAAACCAAAGGTGGATTTCCAAAATACTAACTAAATAATAAGAATTAACACTTTGATTTTTAGGAGCAAAATTGTAACTAAGCAGATGCTAAATACTTTGCAAGCAAATTTATGTAAAATATGGGTGGGTGACTGTATTTTACAATTACAGTAGCCTCATGTACAAAGCTGTAGTGGATGGTGGGGATATGGAGCCTGAAAGTCCAAGTTCAAACCATTGTTACCATTTTGCTTGTCAGTGTAAAATATATTTATTGGATATGACTTTAGGACACAAAAAAATTTGTAAAAAATGCAAAAGACTGCAGGAACATTTGTGAAGTCTCTGAATTTGTTCTGAGGAATTTGTATTGCTTCAATCAGATCCTGTATACTTTGGGCCTCACATTGATTCATTATTTCCAGGCTAGAGAACTGCCTCTCTACACTAACTTGGGTTGGGAGCAAAGCGGTGACCACAGGGGCAACATCTTTAACAATGTCAGGGTATAAAGGAATTGCCTCAGGCACAGTCAGTTTTGATGAATGGTTAAACTCTTCTACTTCTTTGAAAACAGGTGAAACATTTTGCTGAAATCTGTTTGCTGTGGGAGCAGAATCTTTTCCTCAGCAGCAATGCTTTGCCTGCTCCATGTCATCAATTACACTCCTCATGTGATAAGGCTGAAGATATGGGAGCAGTAGCACTGGCCGGACCCAATTCCTCTTGCTCTTTGCACTGCATCAAACTAACTGGACCAACTTATTATATATTTTGGGAGTCGGACCATTTTATGACGACTCCGACTCCTGCAAAATAGCCACCGACTCCACAGCCCTGATGTAAGGTGTACAATTGGACCTCTGAAGGTGCAAATTCATAGGAATCTGTTTGATGCCCTCAGACACGTTAACTTTAAAGCTTTCACAGTTTCAAAGAGGTTTATTCAGGGAACGTGTCTCCATTTTTCTTTATGGGCATTGAAACATTTTTGCGTCCAGCCTGGGGAGGGGATCCATCATGCTGCGAGACCTGGTGGATCTTTAATTTAGGATTGTGAACACCACAGGTTCTTAATATAAAGCAAGACATAACTTATTATTACATTTTCTCTAATGATCGCTGTTTTTTCGTTAAAATTGTGGTTTTTATGTATAACTTATTTTGTACATTTATGTGTTAATTATCATGTTGACCATCATCCATGATCTTGGGATGGTGTATAAAGGAGTAAGAATCATCTGTTCCAAAACATGTCAGCGTGTTCAGCATTTAAAAACTGGCCAAGGCAATGGTCATGTGGTGATGTACAGATATATTGTTTAATATGTTTCAAGAATCGTGATTTCTTTTATATTTACCCCCCTTGCATTGGAAGCTGGTCTCTTTTTGTGTTTGTTCCATAAAAATGAAACCCCCACACAAATAGAGCAATTGCATTTTTTTCTTCATCTTCTACTCCACAGGGAATTTTTTGGCGTTCCCAGTATATTATATGGCATGATCATTAGTATCATTAAAAAGTATATATTGTCCTGCATAATACAAGTCCTCATACAGTTATGAAAAAGTAAAACATTTACGGTTCTTGGAAAGCGGGAAGGAAAAAAAGACTAAAAATATGAAAATAGCTGCATCATTAATGAGTTAAAGGAGTTGTCTCCCCACAGGGTTTCAAAGAATGCATGAAAGAAATTCTCTGTCACTTCCTGGTTCAGACTAATTTGCATAAGCTCCATGCTTGTACAGCATAAGCTCCGTGCTTTCAGATGCTAATTAGATTAGATTAGCTTCTCAAACTACTCAAAGGACTTCTTATCTGATCCCCCAAAACAAAAGCCCTAATTACAGAGCTGTTTACTTGAGATAAATCAAGCTTTTTACTGTCTGGCAGCACAGGACACTGACTGACACTGTGGACCTGTGTGATGACTCACTCTCTGTTATCTCATTGAACAAACAGCCGGGGGAGATTTGTTTACAGGTCAGTTACTGAGGGAACTGAAATAGCCATGGAGGTAATAATTCACTTGTATCTCTTTAGGGAAAACAGAGGAACAATGCAATATATTTGGAAAATGTCTTTATTTTGTGTTCCCTACAATTTGAAAGCTATTCTTTGTAGCGAGACAACCCCTTTAAGTATAATAAAAACTCAAGTACTCCCAGTATGGTTGGCATGTCTGTATTGTAAATCAAACATAAGGTAAAAGTTTAAGCAAATGTCTATGAATCCTTTGCTTCCATGTACAAAACAAGTTTGTTAGAGAATGCCAATCGTTCTTTGTTATTCAGCTATAGAGGTTGTAGGTTATCAGCTATTTTATGTTTATTCACACTCCAAGCTCCAAGTCCTCCAATTCCTTTATAAGAGCATCCTCCTTCTGGATCTTCTCAATCTGTGCGTAAAAAAAAATATCAAAGAATTGTATAAAAATTAGATGTCCAACTACCAATACACAGTCAGTGAAATCAAAACATAACAGCTTTAAGGGTATGTTCACATGGCTTATTTGGACGTGGTTTTCGGAGCGTTTCAGCGCCCCCCAGTTTGACTCCTATGTAAAACAGCATTGTACTTCACAGACGACGAGGTTTTAAGGCGCGACTTTGGAAGCTGTTTTGGGCGCTGAAAAAGAACTCATGTAAATTCTTGAAGCATGTTTTAGGCGTGTTTCTCGGCACATTTTTTCTGATTGCGGTTTTGGAGCGTTTTTTGACCTAGCTATTAATTTGTATGGGTAAAACAGCATTGAAAACCTCGTCCAAAACCGCATCCAAAAACGCGCCGAGAAACACATCTAAAACCTCTTCTGAAGAAGCGTGTTTCAGGCGAAGTTTTGATGCTGTTTTGAGAGCGGAAACGATTCAAAAACAACGTCAAAGTCAGCCCTTTGAACATAACCTAAATGTAAGATCACATGGGTCAGAATTGCTGTTCCCCCCCGTCTCTAAACAGATTTGTACCGGAAATCCTCAACAGAATATAATCATCATTTGCATGTTGTAGTGCGGATTCGAATATCTGCAGTATGTATGTTTTTTTCTGCAGCAGAAATTGACATGTTTTAAATTTTCTCTGTAGACTTCAATAGTGAAGAAAAAAAATCTGTAATTAAATGCACGTGACGTAATATTGAAGATTGTGCTGTGGATTATTTGCAGATTGGCAGCAAAATACACAAGCGCTGAAAACCCCAAACCCGTTTGAAAACCACTGAATTTTGTGTTTTTATAAAATCCCAGGAAGTCTGCAGTGTCAAATCCACACAACGTGGTGCCAATGTGTCTTACAGGAAATACTACAAATTCTATATGAACAGAGGATTTAAACAAAAATATCACTGCAAATAATAATCCCTGTTAAAACATAACTTTTACTAGACTTGCTAAAATATTAATATCTTAACCCTATATGTTACCATACATCCCTAGATGATACAGCATACTGTGCATGTCCGTCAGTGGAGTAATGCCCGATAAAGGGGGCCCTCGCTTTAATGACAGACAATGTCACTACATGCGTGTAATAAACACCTTTATATCCCAGCTATCCGAGGGTTTTCCCCCCGTATGTATTAGGGTTCATAGGGGATTCAAATTCGCTGTGGAAAAAGAATAGTATATACAAACGCATATATTTAAAAACACATGTACTTCCATTCAGGTTGGATAAGTGAATGTACTTAGTTAAGTGGCTGCGGGTAAAAAGACGATAAATCCGCAGCCCCTCTAGTACGCTGGCACCCAAGATAAGAGGGATACAGAGAAGGATTGTCTCTGTCTCCCTTTTGTCTTAAATGACCGCAAATTTTATAATATACAGATCCCAGTGTTTACACATAGATGGTAATGATTTATGCCCGTTTCTAGGTTCCATTAGTATGTATGCAGATTTCATGCTCATGGTTATCCGGGGGTTCCGGATATTCAGTGCGATGTCCGGAAGTGAAATGCCATGTCACTTCCGGTTAGCACCGCCGGAATCGACACTGGGGCATATGCTGAAAGCGGAAAAACCACGCGGCGCCCGGCGTTCAGAATAGTGCACTGCGCATGTCAGGAAGACACAGATGCCATTTCCTAACCAAGCTCCGGATCAGCGCCATATTTGTAGTCACAGTACCTTAGAGTTCGATGCACTCCCACTGCACTCACTGACTAGCGCCACACAGCCCAAAAACTTGGCAATGTACCCTTTTAATGACGCCACATATCTGCCATGATTTTATGGTATAAAAAGATAATGTGGCGGAAATTGTGATGATTTAAACGAGCAAAATACATAGCATTACTGGTTTGACACGGGCTTAAAGCGGAGCCAAAAAGGGACATTCGGGGTACAAAAATTCATTGCCCTCAGCTGACATGGATTATCAATCTGTAGGCAATCAATGAATATAATAAAAATTAAAGATATGATACTGATCATATTCTTTGGTAGGCTTGAAAAATCTAGTGGTCCTTGTGAAGAGTGCGAACAGAACAAAGCAATGTGAACAGATACAAAGCAGAGTTATTCAATAAAGAAAACCGAATTGCAAGTTCATTTGGCCCTTTGGTTGACAGAATCCATACGATAAATCCATTGGGCCTCCTTACACAAAATTGTCTATCCTTTCTCCTCTTAGGGGATGGTCTTAACACTTCTAAAACCAAAAAGCGCAGAGTTTCCCCATTCACCATTGTGATGTTCCCACACATGTCGAGCTATGGTGTGTCTCTTCTATTTCGTATGTCCCCCAGATGTTCCCCCACCCTTCTTTTAAATGTTTCCTTGTTTTTCCAATATAATTGAGTGGGCAGGGGCTGTACACATTAAAACTACTCCTTCTGTCCTACAATTGGCAAAATCACGGATAAAAATTGCTTTCCATTTGAGGCACTTGTGAAGGATTTGGTTTGTGTACATGGGCAGGTAACATCTTGCCCACATTTGAACATGCCATCGGTTTCCTTTTAACCAGGTGCCTTGAGAGGGTATTGGTGTTTTAAGTGGCTATGGACCAGTCTATCTTTGATGGATTACCCTTCCGATAAGGTTATGAGGGGGTTGGAGGAAGATACCCTTCTAGATCTGGTCTAACATCAAAATGCCCCAATATTTTTTGAGGATATTGATTACTTCTAGATTTCTGTCATCAAAGGTTGCAACTATACGTGCTCCATTGGTCTCTTTATCTACCTGGGACTTGCCCTGTAATAGAGTTGTCCTATTTTGTTTTTGTGCATCCCTTAAGGCTGATTCCCCGGGACTTTTGTAGGATATCCTCGATTAAGAAATCTCTCTCTCAAAATCCCTGACTGTCTCTAAATCCTCATCTCTGGAGCAATTTCTCTTAACTCTCAAAAATTGACCTTTCGGTATTCCTCTCTTACAGGGTAATGGATGGTAACTTTTCCAGTGTAACAAGCTGTTAGTTGCTGTAGGTTTCCTATATATATCTGTATGAATGTTACCATTCAGATCTTTGATAATAAGGACATCCAGAAAAGGTAAAATTCTTCCCCTGCTTTTCAAATGTGAGTGCATACCGATATTGTTTTTGTTGAGTTGTGCAAAAAACCCCTCAAAATGACATCTTTTTACCTTCCAGAGAATGATGATGTCATCAATGTACCCCCCCCAAAATAATATCTGGGGGGGCATTGGTCATTCCGGTTGAGATAACCAAGGTAGCCTCCCACCAGCCAGGAACAGATTTGCATATGCGGGAGCGCAGGAGCTACCCATTGCAGTCCCCCTGAGCTGGTGGAAGGTCTTGTTGCAAAAGAAAAAGTAATTACGCCTTTAGTACAAAATCAAGTGTTAATGACAAAAGCATTATGGGCTGAATTCTATACTTCTTGTGGACAGAAAAATATTCAATGCCTGGATACTTTTTCTTGTGGAATTATTACTGTATAGGCTTTCAAACATCTATGGGCCCAATAGTACTTCTTTATTAACGCTGATCCCTTCTATTCTACGCAAAAGATCTGAAGTATCTCTTATGTAAGAAGGCAATGTAATTACGAAATCTGAAAGTGTTATTATGTAGATCCTACATTTTGCGTAATTGATCCAAAACCTGAGGACTATGGGTCTACCTTTAAGTGGGGTACAGCCCTTATGGATCTTAGGGATCGAATAGAAAGTCGGTATTTGGGGGTTAGAAAGCATCATAAATTTGAATTTGTTTGTGATATAAGACCCATCTCAAAACCCCTCCAGAGTATCCTCTCTAGTTCTATAGTAAAGGCTGTTTTTTGGATCCTTTAGGTAAGATATCATAATACCTTTTGTCCTTAAGCGATCGTTACACATCTGTTTGAAACTGTCTGATTTATTTTGACTATATTTCCCCCCTTATCGGAGGGTTTGATAATTTTAGGACTTATCTCTTTTCCAGTGCTGACAACGCTTCTAATTCCTCTTACTGAGATTGTTGTGGAATGGTAATCTCTGTTCGCCTAGATCACAAAGTTCTTTTGGGGACTATTTGTAAAATAAATCAATTTCATTTGTATCCAGCTGACTCGGGGGCATTCTCCTACTTTTGAGCTTAAATTTAGTTTGTCCCTATCTAATTTTCCCTCACTCCATAAGGGACACTGAGTGCGTATGCCTTCCGATCCTGTGTCGTGACGCCCAACTGTTGGCATTCGATCTTATCTTTGATTTTAAAAATTTATGCCATTTGAGCTTACGCACAAATAGTGTACATCTTTGATCCATGAAAAATCATTATATTTGGTGGTGGGTACAAAGGGTCAGACCCTCTGTAAAAATCTTTTAATTCTCTTACTATTAGTTGTCTATCTGTAAGATTGATTATCTGATGCTGATTGGTGTTGTTACTTCTGACGATGTCTCAGGCCAGATGCGGGGCCTCTCCATCCCTCTAAAAAGGGGGAGGTGTATTGGAGTTGCCAGAGGATGAGGGAGGCATAATAATCCATATATACTCCCTTCCTCCTGAATTATGGCGTGGGTCCCATTTTCTAGATCTAGTCCCTCTTGATCTTCCCCTAGATCTTGTAGTAGTTTGTGAGTTGGTATCTGAAGATTCTGCGTCAGATGACAATACTTCTCTAGGAGCATTATATCGAATCACGTATTATACCTAGTGGACTTGAATTATATAACACCTGCCTTTTAGATCACAGTCGGGATTCTTTGTTGGTAGAGTGGAAACAGAATTTCATAGATAGTTCAGTACGACTTATGAAAATCTATTGAAAGAGGAAAATAAAACATTAGAAAGTACCTCTACAACGCTAAATAACTTGATAGAAAAAAGCATAAAAAATTTAGAGGGGACCTGATTTCACCAGGAGGAACAAAGCCTACAAAACTCTATAGAAAAATATTCAGGACAGGACTAAAGGCACGGGAAAAGTAAACAATATCTAAGGGGGCCTACAAGAATTTAAGAAGGGAGAGCCTTTTAAATTTTTTTTAAAATTTAAAGCCACTACCCTAGAGAAGTATTGTCATCTGACGCAGAATCTTCAGATACCAACTCACAAACTACTACAAGATCTAGGGGAAGATCAAGAGGGACTAGATCTAGAAAATGGGGAACCAGCCAGAATTCAGGAGGAAGGGGAGTATATATGGATTATTATTGCCTCACTCATCCTCTGGCAACTCCAATACACCTCCCCTTTTTTAGAGGGATGGAGAGGCCCCGATCTGGCCTGGAACATTTGTCAGAAGTAACAACACCAGATCAGCATCAGATAATCAAATCTTACAGATAGACAAAATAAGTAGTAGAGAAAATTTCAGATTCTACGAGGGGTCTGACCTTTGTACCCACACCAAATATAGTGATTTTTTCATGGATCAAAGATGTACATCTATTTGTGGTAAGCTCAAATGGCATAAATTTTTTTAAAATCACAGATAAGATCGACATGCCAAAAAGTGGGCGTCACGACAAAAGGAAACTGGAAGGCATACGCACTCTAGTGTCCCTTATGGGAGGAGGAGGAAATTAGAGAGGGACAAACTAAATTGAAGCTCAAAAGTAGGAGAATGCCCCGAGTCCCGTTGGATCACATGATATTGATTATTTTTTACAAATAGTCTCAAAAAGAATTCGTTTATCTAGGCGAACAGAGAAATTTCCATTCCACAACAAATCTCAGTAGAGAGGCAGTAGAAGCGTTGACAGCACTGGAACGAGATTAAGTCTATAATTATCAAACCCTCGATAAGGGGGGAAATATAGTCATATTAAATAATGACATGTACAAACAGATGTGTAACGATTGCTTAAGGACAAAAGGGATTATTGATATCTTTTCCTATGGATCCAAAAAACAGCCTTTACTATAGAACTAGAGGGATAATGTGGAGGGTTTAGAGATGGGTCCTTATATCACAAACAGAATTCAAATTTATGATGCTTCTACCCCCAAATACCGACTTTCTATTCGATCCCCAAGATCCATAAGGGCTGTACCCACTTAAAGGTTTGACCCCTTAGTCCCCGGTGTGGGATCAATTACGCAAAATGTTTGGGATCTACATAGATACATCTTACAGGATTTCGTAATTACATTGCCTTTTTACATAAGAGATACTTCAGATCTTTTGGTAGATTAGAAGGGGTATCAGCGGTTAATAAAGAAGTACTATTGGGCTCCATAGATGTTGAAAGCTATACAGTAATATTCCACATGAAAAAGGTTTTCCAGGCAGTTGAATATTTTTTTTGTCCACAAGAAGTATAGAATTTCAGGCCCATAATGCTTTTGTCATTAGATACTTGATTTTTTACTACGGCATAATTACTTTTTTCTTTTGCAACAAGACCTTCCACCAGCTCAGGGGCACTGCAATGGGTAGCTTTCCCGCGCTCCCGCATATGCAAATCTGTTCCTGGGTGGTGGGAGGCTACCCTTGGTATTCAACCGGGAGATGACCAATGGCCCCCCCAGATATTATTTTGGGGAGGGTACATTGATGACATCATCATTCTTGGGAAGGTACAAGATTCATTTTGAGGAGTTTGTTGCACAAATCACAAAAAACAATATCAGTATGGGACTTCACATTTGAAATGCAGGAGAGATGTTTACCTTTTCTGGATGTCCTTATTATCAAAGATCTGAATGGTTAAATTTTATACAGATATATATAGGAAACCTACAGCAACTAACAGCTTGTTACACTGGGAAAAGTTACCATCCCATTACCCTGTAAGAGAGGAATACCGAAAGGTCAATTTTTGAGAGTCAAGAGAAATTGCTCCCGAGATGAGGATTTTAGGAGACAGTCAGGTATTTTGAGGGGAGAGATTTCTTAATCAATGAAATCCTACAAAGCTCCTGAAATCAGACATTAGGCATGAACAAAAACAAAATAGGACAACTCTATTACAGGGAAAGTCCCCGGTAGATAAAGAGACCAATGGAGCACGTTTTAGTTGCAACCTTTGATGACAGAAATCTAGAAGTAATCAATATCCTCAAAAATATTGGGGCATTTTGATGTTAGACCAGGATCTAGAAGGATATCTTCCTCCAACCCCCTCGATAACTTATCGGAAGGGGTAGATCCATCAAAGATAGACTGGTCCATAGCCACTATACACCAATACCCTCTCAAGGCACCTGGTTAGAAAGGAAAACGATGGGCATGTTCAAAAAGTGGGCAGAGATGTGTAGCCTGCCCATATGTACAAAAACCAAATCCTTTACAAGTGCCCCAAATGGAAAGCAATTTTTTATCCGTGATTTGCCAATTGGTAGGACAGAAGGAGTAGTTTATATGTGTACATGCCCCTGCCCCCTCAATTATATTGGGAAAAATAAAGGAGAACATTTAAAAGAAGGGGGGGCGAAAAATCTGGGGGACATACGAAATAGAAGGACACACAGTTTGCTGACATGTGTGGGAAAAATCACAATGGTGAATGGGGAATCTCTGCGCTTTTTGGTTTTAGAAGTTGTAAGCCATCCCCTAGAGGAGGAGAATGGGATAGACGAATTTTGTTGTAAGGAGGCCCAATGGATTTATCGTATGGATTCTGTTCAACCAAAGGGCCTAAATGGACTTTGCAATTCGGTTGCTTTATTGAATTAGACTCTGCTTTGTATTGTTCAATTGCTTTGTTCTGTTCGCACTCTTCACAGAGGACCACTATTGATTTTTCAAAACCTGACCAATGAATATGTATCAGTATCATATCTTTAATTTTTTATTATATTATTTATTGCCTACAGATTGATAATCCATGTTTAGCTGAGGACAATGAATTTTTGTACCCCGAATGTCGTTTTTTGGCTCGCTTTTAAGCCCGTGTCAAACCATGTATGCTATGTTTTTGCTCGGTGAAATCATTCACGATGTTCCGCCACATTAGTCTTTTATTACCATACATCATGGCAGATGATGTTGGCGTCATTAATGGGTACATTTGCCAAGTTTTTGATGTGTGGCGGCTAGTCAGTGAGTGCAGTTGGGAGTTTCATCTGATCTAAGGTAACTGTGACTACAAATATGGCGGCTGATTCGGGAGCTTGGTTAGGAAATTTGGCATCTGTGTCTTCCTGACATGCGCAGTGCACTTTTTGAAAAGCGGGGCCGCGTGGTTTTGTGCCCGGGTTTCAGCATATGCGAGTGTCGATTCCCGGCGGTGCTAACCGGAAGTGACATGGCATTTCCCCTTCCGGACATGCGCAGCTGAATATCGGAACGCCGGATAACCAAAGAGCAGTGAAATCTGCATACATTTCTAATGGGAACCTAGAAAACGGGATAAATCATTACCATCTATGTGTAAACACTGGGGGTTGTATATTATACATTTGCGGGGTCATTTAAGACATATAAGGAAAACAGAGGGCAAACCTTCTCTGTATCCTCTTATCTTGGGTGCCAGGTACTAGAGGGCTGCGGGATTTATCGTCTTTATACCCGGCAGCACTTAAGCTAAGGGATCAGTTCACTTATCCAACCCCGAATGGGGGTTAATGTGTTGTAGTATATGCGTTGTAATATAGCGTATTCTTTTTCACAAGCGAATTTTGAATCCCCCGATGAAACCCTAATACAGTACGGGGGAAAACGCGTCGGGATCGTGGGATATAAAGGTGTTTATACACGCATGTAGTGACATTGTCTGTCATTTTTAAAACGGAGCCGCTCTTTATCGGGGCGATTACTCCACTGACGGAAAAGTGCACAGTATGCTGTATCATCTAGGTATGTAAATGGTAACATATAGGGGTTAAGATATTAATATTTTAGCAAGTCTAGTAAAAGTTATGTTTTAACAGGGATTATTATTTGCAGTGATATCAATGTGTCTTACAGCTCATTCGTAGATCTGCGGAAATATTGGCATTAAATCCAAACTATGTGAACTCACCCTATGGGTGAGGGGAAATTATTAAAATGTTGTCCAAATAAGGAGCTGCAATCGTAGATGCCATTAAAAATAAAAAATAAAAGTAGCGTTTGGATGCAGCGCTATTTTGATTGGCAAATTAGGGTCATATCACTGGACAAGACTATTAAAACTTAAGTTTTAATAGTATAAATAAGAAAATAATTTTATTTACTTATACTGTGTTCCAAATTATTTGCAATTTTATTTTCTCTTATTTTCCAAAATTACCTATATGAATTGCAGTCATTGTAATTTTCCAGTCACCAACTATTAGAGTCTAATTGAAAGGTTTTGAAACAAACTGCCTATGATAACAGTATATTTTATAAAAAAAAAACACTCTAAATGCATGTTCTAAATTATTATGCACAGCAGAGTTTTCAACCTTTTCATTTTTATAATGAACAAAAAAATGGTCATTTCTGAAATTATAAGCATTATCAGGTTATTACAAAATGAAATCAAACAGTTTTCAAGTCAAAACTTTATTCTAGGCGATGCTACATGTGCACACAGGACCCCTTGTTCGACATGAGCTTCTGAACTCTCTCGTCCATTGAATTTGTCAGGTTTTGGATGGTTTCTGCTTTAATTGTTTTGCATGAGGACAGAATACCCTTCCAGAGCTGTTGCTTAGATGTGAACTGCCTCCCGCCATCATAGACACTCCTTTTGATGATGCTCCAGAGGTTCTCAATGGGGTTGAAGTCAGGGGAGCATAGGGGTCACACCATAAGTTTGTCTCCTTTTATGCCCATAGAAGCCAGAGATGCAGATGTGTTATTTGCAGCATGGGACGGTGCATTATCATGCATAAAAATGATCTTGCTGCAGAATGCACGGTTCTTCTTGACCATGGCAGGAAGTGCTGTTTGAGAAACTCCTCATACATTATGGAGTTCATCTTTACACCTTCAGGGATCCTTAAGGGGCCAATCTCACTCCCCATGATTCCAGTCCAAAACATTACTCCACCTCCTCCTTGTTGGCGCCGTAGCCATGTTTGCATGGGGTGTCCATCAACTAGCCATCCTCCACTCCATCCATCTGGACCATCGAGCGTTGCACGGCACTCATCGGTGAACAAAACCGTTTTGAAGTCAGTCTTCACGTATTGTTTGGCCCACTGGAGCCATTTCTGCTTGTGTGCAGTGGATAGAGAAGGTCGACAGGATGGCTTACGCACAGCTACAAACCTCTGAAGGACCCTGCATCTTGTTGTTCGGGGGACGTTGGAGGCACCAGCAGCTTCGAAAACTTGTCTGCTGCTATGACAAGGCATTTTTGCAGCTGCTCTTTTAACATGACGTAATTGCCTGTTGGAGAGAGTCCTCAATTTTGCCTTATCAGCATGCACACGTGTGTGCTGTGAATCAGCTACATACTTCTTGATTGTGCGATGATCACGATGAAGTGTCTTGGCAATGTTGATTGTAGTCATGCCTTGACCTAAACACTCCACAATTTGTTGCTTCTCAGCAGCCGACAAATCCTTTTTCTTTCCCATTTTGGCTGAAAATGTAGGCTGCTTAATAATGTGGGACAGCCTTCTTAAGTAGTCTTGCCTTTAATTGGACACACCGGCCAAACTAATTAGCACAGGTGTCTGCAAATGCTTTCAGTGATATAAAGAGCCCTGACACACATCACCATCAATGAGTTTAACTGACAAACAAAAAAATTCTTACCTTATCACTCCTAAACACTTTTTGCATAATAATTTGGAACACAGTGTATTTATACTATTAAAAGTTAAGTTTTATAGCCTTGTCCAGTGATATTCCAGTAGTTTCTTGACTATTTGTATTCAAATCGTTTTTTTTTGGTGGATTACCTATTTCTACCCATTACAGCGTTTATTTCCAAATTAGGGTCACCATGACAGGGGGCATCGGCGGCTGGTGAGGTGAGGAGAGAGAGAGAGAGAGAGAGAGAGAGAGAGAAAGATAGAAAGAAGAAAGATAGAGAGAAAGAGAGAGAAAGATAACAAGGAAAGAGGAGAGAAAGTAAGAGAAAGAGAGAGAAGAGGAGAAAGAGAGAAAGAGAGAGAGGAAAGAGAGAGAGAGAGAAAGAGAGAGGAGAAAGAGAGGAGAGAGAGAAAGAGAGAGAAAGAGAGAGAGAGAGGAGGAAAGAGAGAGAGAGAGAGGAAAGAGGAGAAGAGAGAGAGGAGAGATGAGAGAGAGAAAGAAGAGAAGAGGAGAGAGAGAGAAGAGAAGAGGGAGAGAGAAGAGAGGGAGGAGAGAGAAGAGAAAAGAGAGGGAGGAGAGAGAAGAGAGGGAGAAGGGAGGAGAGAGAAGAGAAAAGAGAGGGAGGAGAGAGAAGAGAGGGAGGAGAGAGAGAAGAGAGGGAGGAGAGAGGGGAGAGAGAGAAAGAGAGAGAGAGAGAAAAAGAGAGAGAGAGAGAAAAAGAGAGAAAGAGAGGAGAGAGAGAGAAAAAGAGAGAGAGAGAGAGGAGAGAGAGAGAAAAAGAGAGAGAGAGAAAGAAAGATATTTAGGTTAACCCCTGGACGGGTTACGCGCCCTGTGCTGTGACAGGCTGCCAGCACACTCTGTGCTTACTCCCCCCTGAGGTGTTTGAAAGTGAAAACTAAAAGCTGCTCTGCACAGCTCAGTGACATCTTTAATGAGAAGGTTCTGGGCAATGCTAGAGTCACTCCCCCACCCATATAACACACTCTGCTCCCCCCCCATAACACACTCTGCTCCCTTCTCCCATATTACACACATATAATACACTCTGCTCCCTCTACCCATATGACACACATATAATACACTCTGCTCCCCCCACCCATATTCACACAAATAATACACCCTGCTAGACACAATGACAAGATGTCACTTTCTGTAATATTAGGGATGTATGTACAACTGTTTACACCAATTCAGGTGTTCTGGTTACAAGGAGCTTGTGGAGGGAGGTGATAGCTCTGCAGGCATGAGAACTGACCACTGCAGGATGCCTACAGAGCGAGCTGTGACATCCTCTTTCTTCCACTGCTCACTCGGAATGATGATGTCACAAGTCTTCAATGAGGGAAGACCCGCCTACTGGGAGGAGAGACTCTAGAGATTTGATGCTGTAAGCTAGTGAAAAAGCACAAGATGAATGCAAAAGCCTGTGGTGAGAAAACCCCTTTAGCCACCTTTACTTATGTCCACCCTACTGATCCCACAATGTGGGAGTAGCTTTGACATCTGATTTATCTCTCTGCTCTAGGCAGAAAACACGTCCACAGGAATGGTGCACACAGTACACAAAAATGTCATCAGCTTTCTCTGGCTCAGGGAGCAAACAGCTGGAAACTGCTCCAGCTGATATATGTGAACCCAGCCTTACAATGATCCAAAGCACAGAAGACTAACTAGCAATGCTTCATATAGGGATCCCCGATAGCTGCATTGTGTTCTACAACTGAATATTGAAATAGGGAAGAAGCGCTGACTTCCGAAACGTCGCAGCTGCGGGATGCAGCAAGCCTGTGCTCTTAAGAGCTCTACGTTGAAGAAAGAAATTCTATTTGCCACATAGTATGATTACAAGCATTAAGTGTATTGCTGTAATATGAATAAGAAATAAATGAATTAATATATGAAGCCTGCATGTGTTATTTGAAAGGTACATTACGTGGTAATATTAGAGAGGATATCCGTATTAAATGTTTGCAGTAGTACTTTCATCAGTAAAGAGTAATTGAACGACAATTACGTGGTTTTATTGGAGACTTCTACTCAATATGGCGGAGACAAAGTGTTAACTGATATTGCACAGAGAAGGTCACAATTACCTGATTCTTTTCCAATGATTTGCCTGATGCTTGTAATTCTTTAAGTTGCTCAATAGCTTTCAGTTTCTGTGAAACAAGATCTATGTTAATGACCGATGTTGAAAATAAAGCACTCTCAAAATGTTAAAGTACATATCTGGTTGTGCAAGGAAAAAAAGAAAACCAACAGAGTACATTGAGATTTATACTGCATGTTTGGTTGTAGGCCATAAATCATACAGTACATAACAGGACAGTATATTCAATGATATCGAGAGGGATACTGCACACCTTAGCTTGAGTTGTTGGGTGTTCAGTGGAAAAGCTGTAGCCACAATCTAGAAGAATCGATAAATGCACAGTAATAGCAATTTTATTTAAACAATGTGTAGCAAACAGGTACAGTCACTCCCCAATAATGACAAAACAGTAAGGTCCTTAGTCGAGTGACGGTTTAGCCTAAACGGGCCCTTTATGGGAAAGACCAGAAGGTTGTTGGAGGTGCTAACTGTGCTTTTCTGTGCACATGTATGCACCTCCGGTTTCGGGACCCCAAAGTCATCGGGATTATCTGTAAAGGCTAATCTGGGCGAAAATGTTGCTAGACTGATGGACCTAAAAGTTTGTACATATGGAGAGTGATATACTGTTTGCTACACTTGTTTGAAAAAAAAATATTTTTTTGCAGAACCAAAAGGTGTGCCGGGATCAATTTTTACATTGGGAATGTGTTAGACCCCAAGGTGGATTTATGAAAGATTTTTACCCCTATTAGAAAAAAACAAAAAGATCTTTTTAAAATGTTTCCCATTAAAAATAAAAAATAATAAAGTACTGTGCCCAAAAAACCAAAAAATTTTAACCTTCTCCTACATCCAGCACTGGTCGTGGAGTTCTGCCGGGGTTTTTCTTTTTTTTTGGCAAAAAGGGACATCCCCGCTGCAGTCCCGACTGGCTGAGTGGTCATGTTCCACTTCCCAAAATCCCGTTCGGGGAGACAGGAAGAAAAAGAAGCCCAGAGAGTAGAGCAGAAGCTGAGGAAAATGGCGTTATTTTTTTTTTTCCTGCTCTTTTTTTTTGGGGCGGCAGCACTTTTTTTTTTATCATGAAAATAAAAGGACAACCTCTTCAAAAAGCACATTCTGGACACAAAAAACTCCAAAGGGATTTCAACAAAGGATTTTAAATAAAGATTTCAATGCACATTCTGCGTGGTTTTCCCTTGACAAAATTTTAGTGCACACGGTGTCCATTTATTTAAAATGGCAGTTTTTTGTTGTGTTCTTAGTGAACTACCCCGAGTTTCCAAACCACAATTTAAATCTGGACACAGAAAAAAGAATGAGCTGTTTTTCTTTTGAGGGATCCTTTAGATCCCCCTTGGAGGGGGGGGGGAAGCCCCATTGCCCTGTCAGAATTAGAGGCGAAAAAAGTATATGAAGTGAAAACCCCAAGGAGAAATTCAAGGTGCGTCCCGGGTTTTGCCCGGAAACCTGGCAGACTTTTTGTCCCACGTGTGACCCCTGGGACTGCACTGCTAGGTTTCCCAAGGGACTTTCCCAAAGGCAATAAACAGAAAAGCCTTGTGATGTTAACGGTGTTGGGGTTGTGTCAAGGGACTTTTTTATGGTGTTCGGGTCCATCTGACCCGGGGATCAAATTTCGGGCCCCCAGCGTTTTGGAAAAATACAACTCCCTTTACTTTTTAAAACTATAACAGTGGGCATGATGGGAGTTGTAGTTTCCCTTTTTATAAAAAAAACTGCCCTATGTAGCGTACCCTGTCTCATTCACGGGTCCAAGTAAGGCCCCCAACCGTACACCGATTCAGTTTTCAATGAAAGGGCCCTGGAAATAGTCTTAATTTTAATTTGTCGATATAAAAAAGCAGTAAGCCCCAAAAAATTTGTAAGATAAGAAAGACGGGTATTGGATTAAAATGTGGTATCCCAAACCCTTCAGTCCATTAAGTCAGGATATTGGGAAATCCTCTTCTCGCCCCCATGGCTCCCCAGAGGCATCAAGAGGGGATTTAGTTCAAGGCTTTTTGTATGGTTTTTAAAATTGCGTTGTTTTTTTATGTTTTTATGCTTGCTGTAGGATAAGTATGTGCCCCGCGACCCGGGCCCATATAGATCGTGTCTAGGTGGTTGAAAGAGCTTTAGAAAGGGGAGGGGGGTTCCCCCAAACGTTGCTGTGTTTCTACGTGCAAGGGCATTCTTGCTCTTTTTCCCGGCGTTTTGTCGTTAAGCTCCTGCCCCGGGGTGAGAAGAGGGTTCCTCAATATCCATGGACTTAATTTGGAAATGAATGGGGTTTGGGTAAACCCCATTTTAATCCCAAGTACCCGTCTTTTTTATCTGTACGAGAAAGTTTGTGGCCCTTTACTGCTGTTTTTATATTGACGAAATTTTAAAAATTATTAAGATTTATTTCCCGGGGGCCTTTTTATTGCCCAAAATGAAGTTTAGTTACCCAAAAGCTGGAGGGCCGCAGTTTGACACCCCCGATCTGACGAAACCCCAAAAAGCATCAAAAAATGAGCAGTGTGTTTTTCCGCTTTCAAAGTAAAAACATATCGGGGGTTAAAATGAGTGCTCTTTTTTGGTGTCTCATTGGTCTTTCGGATCCATCTTTCGGATCCGTTCCAAGAATTGACATGTCAATTCTTGGTCCGAACGATGCAGCAGGAGCCCTATAATAAACTATAGGGTGTGATCCTGCTGCATCCAACACACTTCCAAACACAGCTGCATGTTGGATACGACTGACGCTAAGTTTTTGGATGCAATCTTCGGATCTAACATGGATCCAAAACCGTATCCAAAAACGCTGTGTGAACATGCCCTTAGGGTCTATACCATCAATGTCACGCATATCCACAAGCAAAGATAAATGTGTAGTGGAGAGACTTTCGTGCTAGTTAAAAAAATAGTTGTTATCCAATTACATCAGCACAAACAGGTACACGACTGCACACTGAAAACTATGATGTGCAGCATGCATTTGAAATAAAACACAGTGCAACATATGATGCCACTGTGCAGCAATCAAAGTTTTAAAGGGGTTGTCTCTCCATGCTGTTTCACAGAGCCACAACCAGCTTCAGATGCACACTTCTCATTCAGGCTGTGTGTGGTTCTACAGAAGTGACTGGCATATCAGCTTTGCTATTCCTAGATGATCCTGATACAGTGACTTGACTATTGGAAGTTGTAAACTGTAGTGCACAAGGTTACAGAGCTCTAAAGGGTTAAAGCTTGTTAGTAAGTAATGTATATTAGCTTTGTATTTTAAAGTAAGAATCATAGCAGGGAGTGAGTCATCATCCTGGTCACTGCTCCAGCCTGTAAGAGCATCCAGAGACCAGACAGATGTGACTGGTAACTAGGGAAACTTGTGTACCATAAGAGGAGATATCATTTGCTCCTAACTCTGAAAATGAAGCAAAATCAGAACAGCAATAGTCTTTATTTACCTCTGCCTACATGTTTAACCCCTTAACGACCACCCGCCGTCTTTTGTAATTCACAGCCCTGTTCCCAGCGCAGTCTCTGAAAGTGCTGAAGAGTGGGTGAAACACCTCTGCTCCCTGGCACTTAACCCTTTAATTGCTGCAGTCAGTGACTGCCGCATAATCAAAGGGCTTTCCCCTGCTCTGTCGGGTGATCGGGACTTCTGGTGACCCGACAGAGCCCTGGGAACGGCTGCATCCCCCCAGGGCTGTCTCTGTACCAAGTCCGTGATCAGGGCAGACGGTGTGCTTACCTGATTGTTGCCAGTGTCAAACAGACACAGATTATAATGTATTAGCATATTCATATATGCTAATACATTACTAAGTGTAAAAAAAATAAAAAAGTAAAACAGTTATCCCTTCATGGGATTAAAAAAAAAAAAAAAAAAAAAAAAGTAAAAAACAAAGTGCCTACATTACACACAAAAAAACCCACACATATTAGGTATCCACACGACCGTAATAACCTTTAGAATTAATCTAAAGTTATTAAGTGTGAAATGTGAATGGCGTAAAAAAAGAATTTAAAAAAAAAAAAAAATTGCAAAAACATTGACAACAAATTTTGCAATAATTTATAAGTGAACTTAAACTATTCCCCAAAAAAGTACAACTTGTCCTGAATAAAACAAGGCTTCACACAACTGCGTCACTGAAAAAATAAAAAAGTTATGAATTTTGAAACGCAAGGAAGCAAAAACTAATAAAATGTGTGGTTATTAAGTACTTTACAGGATGTTCGGCTCAAGGGGTTAAGCTGATCAATAACACAGGAATACCCCTTTAATGACAGCTTTTTCTTTAATGGTCTGACGACGTAGGATAAAATTAAGCAGGACGTACATTGATGGTACAGTACATTTGTACATGCAGACCGATATTTCCAGAGAAAGTTTATTAGGATCACCAACATTGGAAATTCAGCTTTTTTTTAAAATCAAATTTATTAAAGATTTAAACAAATTTTTCTTTTAACCCCTTAAGGACAGAGCCAGTCTGGATCTTCTTTCCAGCCGCTATATACTGATGCCTCTACCCTGTGTCAGTCACTGCACTGGTTGCCCATCTATTACAGAATAACAGCATAAAATAATCACGTCACCCATAAAGCTCTCCACAGTGCTGCACCCCCCTACATCTCCTAGACCGTTTTAATATAGGAGGCCCTAGGTGTTTGTGATGTAAGGGGATCCACAAGTCCATCTCTCGTAGGCTGCCAAATAGAGCCCAATGTGGGTAAGAGTTATCTTAAAATTTGTATGGGTAACTGTACACTGATGTATTACATTTCCAAAAGGACTGGCTCACTGGGACAGGACCAGAAACAATGAAAGAGGCTGCACTTTTTCCCCATCTGGGACAGGCTGGTGAGGGACATCTCCCATCAAGTGTTTTACGTTTTGGAAATAAGTATCCATAGTAGGATTGTCAGTGATCTCTTCCAATAGGCAACACTTGAAATATGTTTCATCGCCTTTAAATTAGCATTCAACACTTTCTAAATCCGGTATGTCCTCAGAAACTCACCTTTTTAAGGTTTTTAATCTTTTTATCAGTCTCGGGGTCTCCAGTTGTTACAGTGGTCGGGGCAATGTTCTGATTAACCTCCAAGACTGGCTCAGACGGTTCATCTGCTTTGGCCTCCTATAAAAACAAAGGTAACCTTGCTTTCATTTTTCCTTTACT
>JAODAL010004558.1:142500-154946 GCA_025379985.1 Phyllomedusa bahiana | reverse complement strand
CTGGGAATAGCAGGCGTTTTGCCCCCGAAGCCGGACCGCCTCTTGACATCCTGGAACTCCCTTCTTTTTTGAACCTTGTGAAAAATCCGGATAGAAGGAGATCCGACGGGCCCGCCCACCAACTCCTGCTGAAGGCGCGTTTTGCGCAGTTATTCTCATCTTTAAAGTGCAGCAGTTTAAACACCTGATTGGGGGGCCCCTGGAGGAAATGGCGCATTGGGACCCTGTGGCCCTTTCCAACTGAAAACAGAGAAGAAAGGGGAGCCCTTTCCCAAAATATTAGTGACCCCGGGTTTCAAAGAATTTGAGGGGTTTGGAGCCCCTTTTTTTTTGGCACTCCCCGATGGCACATTGTTTCTGCGGGAGCGATTCCCCAAAATCATCCGTTTTGGGCGATGTGCCTTAAACAACCTGAGAATGCGACCCCCAGTCCCGTGCATAGGATGAATTGATCCTCCAAATCACTGATTCGGGTTTTCAGCGTTTTTGACCCGCTCAGCAAACTCTGCATTCATGCCGCATATGTTGATACCCTTTTTAAGACCGCCAACTTGTGTAGTCGGGTGGATAAAGCATAGACATTGGTAAACAGCTTGAAGCACTCCCTCAGGTGGGTTTCTTTTCCCCTCCGGCTTGTAAACTAGGGTGCCTGTGTATTTGTTTTTGGGTTTGGGCCCCGGGTCATGCTGCGGCATTTAAACTCTTTGTGCTCTTGTTTTCTGTACAGCTACTGTTAAAATTTTCCCCAGCATCCTGCTGTTGCTTTGGGGAAACTCTGTGCCAGGGGAAGATGTGGAAGGGTTGGGGGCATATTGGGCTAATTTAGCCAGTGCCCCATCGTACCTCGCTTGCTTCCCTGCTGTTTTTTGCAGGCCACGCGCCCCTGGGCTTTTGTTCAGCTCCACTCCCACCTTTTTTGGTCCTTTTTGCGGCGAGTCAGCCCCAGGTCTGGAAAGTGACCAGAATACTCCAATGAGTATAGAAAAGCTCGCTTGTGTCCAGGGGTTTGTAAGTCCTTGCCTGCTCCAAACAGGTTTACGGAGCAAGTGGGAGTCCCCTTTAAACTGCCGCCAACTTGCCCGTCAGGCTCCGCCCCCCCCCGGGGTTTTGTTGTTTGAGGCACTTCCTCACACTCATAAATCATGTTTGTCACTTAAAAAAAAAATCATGTTTTTATGTTACTATAATCTAAGTCAAAAAAATTTTTCAGTCCATGGAGCTGTTTGAGGGTTTTATATTTGTGGGATAAGTTTATGAATAAAAAGTAGCTCTGGCACTAACCTCCACCAGCTCCAAAAAATTTGTCCCCCCACCCTTTTTATTACCACCTCCCCAAATTTCTCCTTGTCCGCTCCCCGCTATTTCTAAAATAAAAAAAACATAATAAATGCAACAAGAAAGTAAAAGTAAAACCCTAATAAAAGGGGTTTGGGACGGGGTGCACTTTTACAACAGGGTAAGTTGACTGCCTATACAAGCGCGACACAACTTACAAACCGCAATAGAGACCCCCCAGAAAGGTCAAACAGATCAGGGACTGTCACATGCGTAAATATGGATTGAACCAAAAAGAAGCAAAGTAACCCTCCGGGGTCGCAATGAAGTCTTCTCTGTATCGTTCTCTTCTTTTATCAGTTGTTCTTTTTACCTTTTCTTCTCCATCCAATTCAGACCGCCATGATGACTTCCTCTTCCCCCCACACACACAACTCGTACCTGCAGAATTTACCACACAAAAATCTTAGATGTCTACATTTTAGCCTTTCCCAGTAATTCCTCTCTGTAGGTGCCTGCCTTAAAGGGGTTGTTCAACGAAGATCATAGTTGAAAATTGGGGACCAGTGTCCATGCGGTTTACCTATCTGCTTGTCTTCCCTCTGTGTTCTTTGCAGAGCCACGCCTGTCTCTTGGGATTCTGTTAATGCTCCTATCTCCCACACTTCTGTGGAACATCCTTGTTGCGGGCGAGTCAGTCGCAACATGAGGTCTCGAAAGTGACCAGAATACTCCAGTGAGTATGAGAGACCTGCTCTGCTTGGTGTCCACGGAGTTTGTATAGTTTTGTTGTTTCCTATGCCTGATCCAATCAACAGGATTTACAGGAGCAAGTGCTGGAGCTCATCTCAGATGCTGCCGACTCAGCGCTCAGTCAGGTCGTCACCCTTCTAATGGGTTTAAAACAGCAACAGGTTCAGTCGGATTTTCTGAGGATTCTAAATACTGAAATCTGATGTAAAAATTACCGATTCCAAAATAACAAGTGCTGTATAGACATAGCCTTCAGTCTGTCCCATGTCTTTTTCTTAAAGGGTTGTATCGCTACAAGAATTGCTTTTTTATGTAGAATATCTTGCAAAAACAAGATCACTTTGCAATATGTGTCCATTAAAGGGGTTGTCTCACTACGAAGTTCATAGTTAAAAATGATGAGGAGACCAATAATCTAAGGAGTAACGTCCCTTGGTTACTATTGCCAAGTGGCTATCGGTTATTAGAGAACCTGGGCTGGTTTACATGTGTGCTTAGCAATTGTTGGTTTACCTGGTATGGGAAGGCATTCGTCGCTGCACCAGGTCGTGCACATGCAAAGAAAAGGCAGTGAAGAGGAGGGCAGGGATGTCGTCGTATGGCTGGCCGGAGAAGAGATGCAGTGAGAGGAGCTTTGCAGGGGGGTTGTGTGTATTGTATCCTCTTCACGTGCTGTCCTCATCCTGTGGCTGCCTATACACACATCCTGTGGCTGCCAATACACCTCCCCAGCTCTTCACTGCTCTTGTCCCTGCATGTCGCTGCCAATATACACTCAAATACCCCCCTGCATGTCTCTCACTGGCTTCTCCTCCATGCCTGCCAATACGACACATCCCTCCCCTCCTCTTCCACTGCCTTTATTTGCCATGCTGCTACAGCATGTGCAGACACAGATATGACTCTCCCTCGACCAGTAAACAAAACACTGTTGCTAAGCCATGTAAACCAGCCCGTTCTCCTAAATACCGTTAGCACTGTTGCCATATAGTAACACAAGGACGTATCATACTTAGAGTTTTGTGTCCCACATTTCTCAAACTATATATTCGTAGATGAGACAACCCTTTAACCAGTGTTCCTATACCCTATTCTAGGATATCCACTTCTTGTATGGGTGCATCAGCTCCTCCGCAGTCGCTAAAGATACAGACCTGTTTGATAGTCTCTTTGATAGGCTGCCAGCACTGGTTGCTTTAGCTACAGACCTGGTTTCTGCAGCGCCTGTATTCAAAATGAAACCAAGAAAACAGGACTGAGGTAAAATCAAAAACTCTCACAAAGTTATGCAGAGAAACGTCTTTAAGGTTTCCCTCTCCCAGTTTTGGTTTACAAAATTCTGAGTTCGACAATATAATATGCATGTACAAGAGTTACTTGTTGTGAACCCAGTCTAAGGTTGGATTTTCTTGGACATATTCTGGCAGCCTGTTATGGTCTGTACTTTGGCTGCAACACACAGACCCCATGTATAAGGCCGTGTTCACACGGCTTATTCACCGACGGTTTTGGTGCGCCGTATTGAACGCAGCACAAATCCGCCGTGAATCATGGGCGGGCACGGGGGCGGGGCCGTGAGCCGGCGCGGGGCGACGCTCCTGGCACCATTAGTCACATATGCAATTGGTTTACGGCGCTGTCCGCGCCGTAAATAATGTGCATGTCACTTTCTACACCAGAGCGGCGGATTTGCGAGCGGGGCAGGTGACGACGCGGAATCCACTGTATCATCCTTTGAAGAGAAGTTGGATTTACCGTAATGACTAAGACGGATGGGAGCCGGATTTGCATCGACGCAAAGACAGCGCCGGATCATTCGCGCGACCCAGAAAGCCGTTGGCAAATAAAGCCGTTTGTGAACGGGGCACTAAAAATCTTTGCTGTTCCGTAGATCACCGAGGTGTCGTGCTGCTGCAGTTTGGGGAAACTTGAGAGTGATGTTACTGGAGCATAAAGAGGCTAAGTAGATTTAGTTACTCGTCTATGAGAAAAATTTAGTAAAAATTGTATGTTTATTTATTTAAATCCCTGCTTATTCTGGGTTATGGACTCCAGTAGAAGGTCTTATCAGTGATTGACAGTTTTTCTTGTATGAATATGCATACAGAAATGGTTTATGATCTTTAGTTGATAAATAACTGAATAAGACCGCATACTGGATCCTTCACCCATGGATTACAGAAGGGATGTTAAATGAATTAAATACAATGTTTTCCCACTGAGGAATATATTGATCATTTGAAGCTTCTTCTCTATTAAGATGATTTTCCAACTCTAGTCAGTGTGAGGGGTTCCCTTTTAAAACTGGGGCTATTGGCTGGAAGGCTGTCTGGAAAAACCTTAGGACCTTGTAAATGGGTGAGTCTGCATCATTGGTATGCGCAAAAGACATTGTCATTATGGGTTAGTTTATGGTAACAGAAGTATGTGGAAGAATAAATAACAGCTACTTCTTGCAAATTTATTAACTTTTCTATTTCTAGTTGTTTTTTTATTTTACTGGGACAAATATGCTTTCGTGATAATTGATATTTTCAGTCAGGAGCATTATTCATCTGCTCAGTTTCCTTCCTTACGTCTTTGTGAATTTCTGTATTAATAGTTGTACGCTCTGTGACATGGACTAATGACTAGTATTGATAGAAATCTCAGAAGTCCATGTGTGGGGATTGGGTATAAATTTAATGTCCATACAGATAGAGAGAAAATATGGCACAATTGCATAATATCCCTGTCCCCTGATTTCGGGAGTGAGGACACCCTAACATTGGCACTCGTCAAAAATGAGATAAATACATATTACACGGGAGGAGAAATGGTTTGGGTGAAAAAAGAATCCCTCTTATTCAAGCTTCCAACTCACGATATGTACTAATGTAGATGACGTAAGGACAGCCGCGTTTAATGAGGAAAAGTTGTTGTTCAGGGATCCTGCCGAAGTCAGAATAGGAACAGTGAACATATGCTATTTCATATCCATATGTCAGAACCTTTGTGGCTGCAATGTGCGGCACAGGTGGCAGGTACTTTAAGGATGAGGAGCATAGTAGATTATTATGTAATGTGTATAGTGTACTGGGTATCACTTGGTGTCAATGATCAGTGCTCACTTTATGGCACCGGAGCGGTGACTGTGCATTAGAGAAAATACTTGCATAGCATAAATCCAACTTCGAAAGACAGAATAGACATTTGTCACTGACCAATAACAAGACAGGAACTATAAAACAACATTAGATGTAAATTTCTAGGTCGGGGTGGGACGTGGGCTCAATATGCAACGCAGTCACGAGCAAACGGATTGCCTCAAGAATGGTTTTCCACAGTTAAGTTTACATTCCTTAATAGGACTTATACTTGTTATTTGAAGAATGTTATGTCTTGGCAGGCTATGATACAAGGGCATGTGGAATGGTTACAGGGGTGTTCCCACTATGCACTTTGATGGCATAACATGACAGGATATCAAAGAGTAATAGTTGCGGGTTCCACCTTTGGGACCTACACCTGTCCTGGGAACGGGCACTCGAAAGCTTTAGTTTAGAATATCACAAGGCATTATGGAAAGGAAGTCTGGGCAAGCGTTCACTGCGCCTCCTTATTGGGTTTTATATCAAATCCTCAATTTTCTTCTGCATTCACTGAATCTTTGACGAAGCAAAAAGGGAATATTAAGTCAAGGCATATCGGCTCAGTATATATCCTAAGCGCTTTCGGTGTTTTTGCCCCTCATCAGTGTGTGCAGAGCAATACTGGCTTGATCTGGGTGCGGAGGACTACTTGGATTGTGGCGGAGAGGAGGGCGAACATCTATCCTTCATGGTGAGCACACCTGTAAGATGTGTAGCTAGATCAGTGTTTGGGTGCCTTTTAGGACACCCTATACGCTAGATCTGCATATCTCTAAAGGCATTATGGGGGAGAAGGAGCACTGGGTTTTGCCCTCATTACACTGAGGGAAAAAAACTCAAAAGGGTATGTTAGATGAGGCGATACTTGCAATGTACTAATTCTTCCTTTTTGTCTCAACAATTCAGTGAATATGAAGTATATTGAGGATGTGTTATATAAACAATAAGAGGGGCGCACGAGTGAAGCTTCCCAGCTCCTTTCCTCCCATTAAATTGCCTTGTGATATGCAGATGATTAGTAGTGGTGCTAAAGGCAATCTAAACACTAAACCTTAATGGATGTTCTCAATAAGGAGAGATGTATTCCCCTCTCTTAGGTTTTGAATAGAGAGCCCGGGTTGCTGTTTCTGCTATACTTGGTTAGGTTCAACATATAGAATGTCAAGTGTGTGTGTACGGCTTACCTCCTCAAAATTCTCAAAAGAGCCAGAACCGGTGAGTCGCGACGCGACATAATGGGGGACCCGTTCTAAGATCGGTGTATGGTCCCTCTGATGTGGGACACCACATCTTTCACACCTTAGTGGGAGGGACATATCACGGTTGGGAGCAATCAGTGCTTTAAAAGAGTGATTTTCTCAATTCCTACATGTCTCATAGAACCAACAAAAATCAGAGTCATGTTTTCTAGAGATACTCCCACTGAATGCACTGGAAAGCAAGAATATCTGATTCACTGTGCATACAGCTGAGGAAAGCTGAAAAACTTCGACCTGCTTTGGTGGGTTATTAGCTTGAGGAGTGGGAGAAAACACTAGGTTTACAAGATGAACTCAGCCTACATTGATCTATGCATTGGCGTACCAACAACCTGTCACACTGTCAGACTTTAAAAGTACTATGTCTGCAAGGGGAATCTGTCAGCCGGACCATTGACATTATGCAAAAGCTATGGTTCTTGGCATATTATGAGAAGGCCTTGTACTTTAAAGCCAGTTTGCACCACTATAAGGCATAAGGCATGTCTTCTACCATTATATTAGTAATGCATGCAAGAGTCTATTTTAATGATCCCATAGTCTCACAAATAGACTGTGAAGGTGGTTTTATCCACATGTAGCTGTTGGAGTGTGTAAACCCAACCTTACTGGTGTAGTTCTATATACTTGTCTTGGGGGAGTTTGTGTCATGTAGGGCTAGAGTGCATAATTTCCTCCCATAATAGTATGTCCATGCCATCAGATACTGTGCACAGATGATCATTGACAGGAATATTGCTGTAGTATACAGCTGCACCATTGCTGGAATTTGAGAAAGCTGCAATCTTGGCAGATAACTCTGTTACTTGTGCCTTGCAGATATGATTGCCAACATTATCGCCAGGGATGTCTTTTGTTAAATCCTTTATGGCAAAAGTATGCAATTAATGTTATGTATTTCTGCAAAAAATACCGCACTGTGTGAAAGCATCCTAAGGGTGACATGGACAATTGTTAGCAGTTATTTCATGATCATAGAAGGTTAAAGCGGTTTTCTCGCTACAAAGATCATATCTGTAACAATGGGGACATTAAAACTTTTGCAATTGGTTTGCATTACCTAAATCATTTTAGTATAGGCTATGAGCTTAATCTGTGTGTCTAAAGCTATTTTCTGACATGAAGTAGTGGTCGAGCACACGGCCCCTTTGTCTGTGATTGGCTGCCTTGATATTAATATTTTCTAGCTATGTCTGGGACTCGGCCCCGTGGACAAGGGACATCATACCTGTGCTGTGATTGGCTGCCTGCACTCATTCTTCCCTATGAGCTGTGTAAAATGAAAGTGAGAAAATGAGCTGTCTGTGAGGTGTTACCTCATTTCGTTTCATGCACCCTGAGGTGTAATAATGGCTGCTGAGGTCTTATACCCCTTCTCAGTGACAGCTCTATGTGAAGGATCTGGGCATACTGGTCTCTAGTGCTAGATTTCATCCCCCCTACCCCCCACTATAACACAGCCTTCTACACAGAGGAGAATGTCCAACAGCTCTGCAGACCTCCTGAGCAGTGGTTCATCTCCTCACAAAGTCGCGAATGTAACGCATGATAACTCCTGGTATGGTATAGTTATACTAAACGCAGCCTGAACTGATGAAACAAATGTCGAGAAATCGCTCAAAATGTTCCCCTCTGTTTATCCAGCACGGTAAAGGGGAGCAGAGTGCATTCCTCACATTTCGTTTATCAGTTAAGGCTATATGTATACCTGTGTTACACTTGAAGTGTCTCTGTTTAAAAGAAGAGCTAGTGGAGTAAGAAGGAACAGTACTGACAGGCATGACAGACACTGACCATGCCAGGATAGTCTACAGAGCTGTGACATCCTCTTTCTTCCATCTGTCACGCTCGGAATGATGATGTCACAATGTTTCAGAATGAGGGGAAGTCCCGACTACTGGGGGAGGAGGGAGATACCGGCCCTGGATTTGAAGCTGTAAGAAAGAGAGAAAGCTTAAAGGGGATGTATCGATTCATCAGTTAGTGTGTTTCCTTGTACTTTCAATTTCTCAGTTCATAATATAATCCAGGGGCGTTTCATTCCCCTCCAGAGTGAAGTATTTATTTCATGAAGGGGATGACTCATCCCACCCTGTCACTGGTTCAATGGCTCGGTCCTGAGTCAGTGTGTTATCTCCTCCCCCCTCTGTTGAGTCTACATTGTCACTGTCGTTTCCTCGCCCTATTCAGCCGTCTATATTTTGTAAGAGATTGTTTGTTTCTTAGACACCCACATTCAGTCTAGGCCCCTTCTCATGAACTTAGAGCATGATCTCTTCTCTCATACGCAGCTGGAGGTTTGTTAGCAGTTGAATCCAGTTATCTATGACTCATCCAGAGCAGCAAGATTTAAAGGCACACCGAGCACAATCCTTGCTGTTTCTCTGATTGAAGAAGCAGCTGCTAGTGTTAATTGTGGAGCTCCTGGTGTGCAGAGGAAAGGTTGCGCACGACTCTCTTATTTCTGAGGGAGAGAGGCATGAAAAAAAACTGAGATCTCATTAGTATAATGTTTTGATAAAAAAAAATTTAAAGCCACCCGACTATTCAACGGATACTCAGGGGGGTGTACTACATCTATTTTTAACCATTCTCACTTGAGTCACAATTCAGACTTCTATTTGGATGGGCAAACAGACCATCCATACAATCCAAGAGAGAAAAATGCACCAGCTTAAAAGCTCAATACCAGCCGCCTGATCTAGCACAACATGTAGAGGTGGGCGGGGTGCAACGAGATACCAAAATGGGAGGATCATTCCTGCTAAATATCAATAAAAGAATATATATGCCAAATGCAATGTTATAGTTTGACAAAAAATTACATTTCTGAAATTAACACTCAATGTGAACCGCGGTGCCACTGCATGGTTATGGCTTATATATACACACATTCCGCAATACAGTGGCACACCATTAGCTGAAAATGGCCTCAACACATAGATCATGGAAACTATAAAGAAGCTATTTATGCTATTCTACAATACGTGAAAAGAACTTTGGAGCATCTTAGTTCTCATGTTTTGACTCAAAATTGGTTTTTTTTGGGGGTTTTTTTTTTCACCCACGCTATCAACGTGGATCTCGAAGCGAGGTGGTTCTACTCGTATTTTAAATCTAACACTTGAGTCCTATTCGCAGACTCTCATTTAGGAGGTTTCCCATGTTTGATTAGTGAGGCAGGAATGGAAGCGCTGAGAACTACAGTTCCACGGGGCCTGACGCATGTAATATTAGTAAGAGACCGGCTCAGCAAGGAGGGTGTGATACTCGAACGGCAACTGGGGAACGGTCTTAAAGGATAAACTAAAGATAAAGGTGACAGTGAAAAGAAAGACAGCTTGTTATGACAATCAATTGCAAGTGCATTGTTTTCAGCTGTCCTCCTTATTTAATGAAATGATACATCTCCCTTTACGATGCCTCACGTTACTGCCTTGTAATGAGAACTAAAACCCCGCTTTATGTTTGCCTATGTGTTTTGTAAGCTAATTACACTATATGGCAATATTGAATGTGGAAATAACAGGAATCATTAAAACCATAACAACATGAATCACAATCACTTTGTGGATTCAGTTGTGATTATATTCAACATAAGAATCAATAATCCAGCAATATACCACATATCTTTATACATTTCAGAACACTTCCCAATTTTACATGTGAAGTAATTTGCAGTTAATCTAATTATAGTGTTAGTGTGTATAAACAGAGGAGCTGATGTGCTTGTAATTTCCCCTGTGACTTACGTATGATAGACACTATTGTAGTGTGTGCATAAGCTCCTCCGCTTGCTTAAACGACAAGTTCTCTGAAGCGTGAGGTTGGGATAGCAAACTGGTTTAACACTGTTGGATTTAGAACAAATAGCTGTAACAGCGCTCCTTGTGATGCTAAAAATTGTTTTACTCCTTGTTTGCTTGAAGTGAAAAAAAGAGATTGATATACAAAAGTCAATTTTTCTGATTTTTACTGCCGCTACAGAGTGTTGTCAAACCTTTTATTGCTCAAGGCATATTGAATGTAGAAGATCATATCAGAGTGTAGCTGTAGAGCAACCTACCGCCGGATAGCTAAGGTGCGCTCCTTGACTCCTTCCAAAAGAAACACGTAACATTTAATGTCTAATGTTCCCTCTTTTCCAGCTGAGAGGTAGCCGTTCATGTACTGTCACTCTCCATTATACTCCATAGGAGGCACAGTAACAATCGAGTAAGCGGTTTCAGAAGTTGCCACACTTCGCATTTACTGTAATGGAAAGTGAATAACGACATTATACACTGAATATAGGTACTATGGGAAATATGATATAGAGATTGGTGTCTTCCAGCAGTCGGTCTTCAGTCTTCAAACATTTGTAGCCGATTGTATCCAGATGTCATATGATAGGAAGACTCCTGTCAGAGGGGAATGTTGGTCTAGATTGGTGGGCAGAAAATCTGCACCAGTGCCATAATTGTAATCTAAAACACAATTTTTTGAGTATTTTGTGTGATTTAGCTGCCACTATTAGACTTTTCTGTTACTAGGGTTTTGCTGACAGAAGGTTGCAAAAGCACAACAGTATAATTACCGTAGTCGATAGGTAAAATCCTTCAATCTACCATTAATAACCCTGGTATTGTCGCTTTTATTATACAAAACACTGCTCTTTGGTAGATAAAAAATGAAGGCCAGAATAAGATTAACGGAGACATCTCACCATTGCTATTCAGTGGCATACTTTACACTGTAAAAAAAACCAAAAAACAAAACAGTATTATGCTTTATTATTTCCTCATTTATAGATACGTCAGGAATTTACTACAAGTCTACTACATTGTTTTGTCTTTTTTGGGCTCATAGTGACACCTATAAATTACTGATTATGGGACTTATGACATGAAATAACAAGTGGTCAAGAAAACCATATAATTATACCGTTTACTCGATGTATATAGAGACCCGGTGTATAATGCCGAGGCACTACTTTGCCACGAAAAAACCGGAAAGCTTATTGACTCGAGTGGTAAGCCTAAGCGTGGCAAATGCAGCAGATACTGTGTGAATTCTAAAATAAAAAATAGATACAGCCAAAAATGAAAAATATACTTAGGGCAGTTTAATGTCCCCCATAGACGAGTATAGTAGGGCAGTTTTAATGTCCCACCCAATAGAAGGATATAGGCCCTAGTTTAAATGCCCCATGGATGGGTATAGGCGGTTTATTGTCCCAATAGGCAGATATAAGGCTGTATAGGCAGTTTAACTGTCCCGCCATAGTGGCAGGTATAGGCAGTTTAATCGTCCTCCATAGGCTAGGTATAGGATGGTATAGGCAGTTTAATTTCCCCATAGGCAGGATATAGGACAGTTTAAATTTCCCCATAGGCAGGTATAGGTGTATAGGCAGTTTAAGTCCCCCAACGCAGTTTACTGTCCCCCATAGGCAGATCTATGCTGGTATATAGGCGAGTTTAATGTCCACCATAGGAGGTTATAGGCATGTATAGGCAGTTTAATGTCCCCCATAGGCTGGTATAGCGGCAGCATATGTCCCCCTAGGCAGGCTTTAGGCAGGGTAAAATTGCACCCTTAGGCAGGTTATAGGCAGGTATAGGTACTCATATGCAGGGTACTCAGGTCCATCTAGGCCAGGCAAATTAGGCAGGTATAGTTCCCGTAGGCAGGCTATAGGCAGGCTATAGGTCAGGTATCGGTTCCCCCCTAGGGCGGCCTATAGGCCGGTATAGGTCCCTAGAATGGATATGGCAGGTTATAGGTCCCCTTAGCAGGCGATAGGTCAGGGTATAAGCAGGTATAGTCACCACTAAGCAGGGTATAGGCAGGTATGGGTCCTCTAGGCAGGCCATAGGAATGGTATAGGCCCCCCTATGCAGGTATAGGTACCATAGGCAGGCTATTGGCAGGTATAGGTCCCACCTAGGCAGGCTATGGCAGGGTATAGGCAGGTATAGGGTTCCCCCTAGGCTGGTCGCTATAGGCCAGGTATGTCCCCCATAGCAGGCTATAGGCAGGTACTAGT